>PVHP010001881.1:0-98702 GCA_004024765.1 Zapus hudsonius | reverse complement strand
AAAAAACTGCAATTCTAAAAAAAGATGAAAGGAAAAATAATTTCAACAATTTGTGAACAAAAAGTAGATAAATTATATTTTATTCAAATTAGTTATTTATTCAAATTGAAAATATTTAAGTCAAATATGGTCACATAGCACATTTTGTTATACAAATATCCCCATAAAGTTAAATTTTTATGCTTTCTAATTTGAGAATCATTTGCATAGAATGGATATGAGCAAGAGACCTACCTCCACAGCAAGTCAGAAAACCTGGATAATACAAAGGATAATGGAGACAGATACTGAGGATGCCCAACAATCCAAAGCTAAAATCCAGACTTTTAAGACCTCAACAGTAAAGCAGATCTAAAACTCACCCACCACGACTCAGAGAACTGAGGGGAAGAGGGGTTAGAAAGATTGTAAGAGCCATGGTGGGGGAGAGAACAAAAACCTAGCTGCTTCTAGTGCAATCCATAACCCCCTATCCCATGGACTGGTCCAGCAAGTCCACTTAGGAGGGCTCCCAGCAGGTTGGTGACAGGGAGGAGGAAATGGGGGTATTGTCATAAGACTTGCTCATCCAATGTATCTAATTATTGACAATAAATATGAAAAACTATACAAATCTAAAAAAGTGGATCTTATTCATTAGTAAGCTTAAATTTTCATTTTAGGAAGATACATTATTACAAGTATAGTAATTTTTAAAACTATTTTTATTTATTTGAGAGACAGAGCGAGTAAGTGGCAGAGACAGAGAGTATATGCACACCAGAGTCTCCTGTTACTGCAAATGAACTCCAGATGCATACACCATTTTGTGCATCTGGCTTTACGTGGGTGCTGGGGAATTGAACCCAGTCCATCAGGCTTTGCAAGCAAGACTTTTAACCACCAATCCTACTCTCTAGCCCCAAATCTAGTCATTTTAATAAAAAGTATTTAGGCTAGGCATGGTAGTACATATCTGTAAATCACAATTTGGAATAGATCATGAATACAAGGCCATCCTGGGATACATAGAAAAACAATGTCTTAAGATAAATTAATTAACAAATAGTTTCCAAATTATTCTGATGTTAATTTTGGTAAATTGAGTTTTTTAAGCAACTTGTCAATTTTTATCTAATTTGTTGGTTCCATTTGATTGTAGACAATCTTATCTTTCTATAACATCTGAAGAATGTACAGAGAGGTATTGCCTAGTTTATCGAGGTAATTTTTTTCATATTAGCCTTGAAATTAATTAATACTTGTTTTTGATGGCCCAAGATATGGTATATCAGAGACTCTTAAATGAGCACTTGGATGGAGATAGAATTACTTTCCATAATAGTCAACAGTCGAATGCTTTATCACTGAGCTAGATATCCTCTGTCTACACTAACTTCTTATCTATTTGTTCAATTTGCTTCTGGGAGAAGACTCGTAATCTCCAACTCTATGAATTTGTCTATTTGTTTTCTTAGCTCTCTCAGTGTTGCTTCATATTTTCAATAAGTATAGGTCAAGTCTGTTTTGAAAGAGTGGTGAGTTTGGATTCAACCGCATGTGAATTTTGCTAACATCTCTACTATATTTTATTGAGACTTGGTTTTAGATTTTTATTGAGGAAGGATACAAAATTTTAATTTTTTTTCTTCTAAGTTATCACTTTACTGATTTATCAGCTCAGTGTGTGGGCAGGGAATTAACTAGAGCGGTGCATTGTGATTGGACCAGCTACCAGTGCTCTCTGCCCTGTGCCATCTTCCTTCCATTGTCGAGGGGCTGCAGTCATCTGAGAAATACACAATCCCACCAGGACTTTCAGCAAACAACTGCAAGGAGCTCCTGCTCATTCTAAGAAGTTCCACTCTCTAACTCCTCCCTTCTAGTGACTTCTGAAAATGTCCATGTTTTCAGTAGCTTTCTGCTCTTTGCTTGCTGGTATCACTTAGACCCGGCTGCTTCTGTGGCTTTTGATTGCTTCTAGTGTGAAGCACAGATTTCTCAGAAAGTTGCATGATGCTGCTCATAACATCTTTTCTCAGTTTGGTATTGACATGTTCATTTAAGCCCATCATATGTATATTTTGATGGAATTATCTATAAAGTAAAAATAAATAAATTTAGTTAACAACATATTGACTCACCACTCCACCAAAATGATAGTGTAATATGATTTATTTTCACAAGGACAACCTGCTTGCTTTGTTTTTCCCACAGTTATATATATATTGAATTTGATTTGGCAAGAAATGAACGTGCTAGAAAACTTTTGTGACAATGTAAGTTCTGAGAGAGAAAGAGAAGGCATAAATGCATAACAATTGAATAATCAAATTATATCTAAAGTAAAACATCTTTCTATAACTCATGAGCCAAACACTCTTAACTGTATGGCATGGAGAACTGTATTATAAATCTCCACTTCTTGAAGTGGGTTTAAATTACAGTGTTATTTCAGGAAAAGAATCAAAGAACATCTCCAGGATTTAGATCTGACCTTCCACACCTACTCTCCCATCTGCTTGTCTTGGTTAATTTAAAAGAGAAGTTCTTGATTTAAAGATAATTACAATAGTCTCCTTATCCATGGGATAGAGACCTTTAGTGTTCCTGAAGCCACAAAAAACTGAACCATATTTATATGTATGTAAATGCATATGCCACATATATGTGTAACATAGAGTTTATCTTATTCATGACCCACAAAAAGAGATGAATAATAGCTGTGGTAGAATGAATGTGAAATGACCTCCAAAGCCTTATGTGTTTGTGATCAAGATTTATACTCAATCCCCGGCTGCTGATAACTTGGAAGGTGAAGCCTTGATGCAGAAGGCATGCATGTCACTGGGGAAGCACGTTGAGGTTATTGAGCCCAGTTCCAAATCCAGTACTGAGGCTACTTCCATAAACTACTTCCAAAAAGCAAAACTATGGATACAAGGGAGCCATTGTATGTCAATTCTGACAAGTATGGAAAATCATGGTTTGGGAAAAAATAACTGTGCCCTAAAAAAATTACTTTCTTAACAGCAGCCTGAAAAGAAATTCTGAGTTTTGGAACAAAATGATATAATCATTTGCTAAAGTACCAAAATAGTGCTTTATTTAGTTCAACCTTACTAACAATATATATATATATATCCCAGAAGTTCTCTGTAAGCTCTGTCCATGAGCATTTTGTGGTGCTTCTGTGAGATGAAAAGACCAGACCTCCTTGTAAATCAAATGATAAGGAGTCTACTTTGAGAAAATTCATAAGCAACAATGAAAATCTCATGAATCCAGGGCAGAATACAGCCAGCTGTGGCCCATATCTGTGACCCACAGTGGTCACCTGAAGCTATGCGATGCATATACACATCCTAGTTTCTGGGAGTGTTGAAGGTGTGTTTAGTGATCTACCTAGTTTTCTAAAAGACATTTCCTCAACCTAGGACAAGTCCCATAATGTTCTGTTTCCTTTAAATGATATACATGCACAGTCTTTCCAAACATCATGAATTTATACAAGGTAACTAGGTATGATTCGTAAGTGCACTCATGGCACTCTCTGCTGTGTGAAACGTGGTTTCTTGACCATATTCTGTACAAAATTCTGTCATCAAGTTTTACCAGGTGGGGGATATTGCTTTTAATTCTTCAGCTTTGCAGTGTTCTCTTCGTATATCTTGTATGTCACAAGATATGACTAAGAGTCTATGACACCTTATGCACCACATATATCCAGCCCCAGGAGTTCAAGGGCACACCCATTTGGCCCACTCCCATGGGGTGCCTTTTATTTCCAAGTTGAAGTTGCTCTAAAACCACAGTTCATGTTTTCCTCTCTCTACAAATCAAATATGGTAGCAAGGTGGGAACAGCCCACAGAAGTTTTTAAATCTCCTTGGTTGTCTTTGTTCTACTTTGTATCAATTTCTGTTTTGATTTCTTTATAACCTAAATAATTCAGCATGTAATTGTCCACTATTTGACTTTTACCTAATCTCAAAGAACTGCTTAGGAAAAGCTCCTAAAATCAAGAATTTTGGTATATATGTATGCATGCTTTGAAAAACTAAATTTGCTGTCTTAAATTTAGTTTAATTGTTCCAACTATAAAGACAAGGCTCCAAAAAACTGAATCCAGAAGTCTAAACAAAATACTACTTTTATGATAATCCTAGTTATTCAAGTTTACAGGGGTCAAGATACCTTAGTGGTAAAGTAAGAGTGAATGATTTCTCTGAGTTTTATTGATGACTGTCATTAATTAGACACTATGACTGATTATGTGTGCCATGTGAGAGTGTACCACTCACTGCCCAAGAGGTCAAACAGTGAAATCACACACACATACACATACACACACACACAAAAAAAAAAAAAAATTAGTTCACATTTCCCATGCTGATATTGAGTTTCTATGAGCATGAAGTTTTAAATTATGTGTGACATTATGCTTGTTCAAAGAATTTCATTAGTTTGTTTCATATATATATATATATATATATGTGTGTGTGTGTGTGTGTGTGTGTGTGTGTGTGTGTGTGAAATGACGTCCATAGATAGATAGATAGATAGATAGATAGATAGATAGATAGATAGATATATCGATATATAGATATATAGATATATAAAGTAGGATCTCACTATGTATCCCTGACTATTCCCGAACTCATTATGTAGTCAGGTAAGCCTCAAACTCCTGATCCTCCTGTTTTGGCCTTTGGAGTCCTGGAATTACAGGCATGTACCTTCACCTGTGGCTTCACAGAAATGCTATAAAATGCATCTAAGCCAGAAGCCTGGTACTTGGGAGGTGGAAGCAAGAGGCTCAGGAGTCATTCAAAGCCATATGACTTAACAGGAATTTCAAGGCCAGACTGGCTATATGAAACTCTGTCTCAAAACCATAAAATAAGAAATATATAAAATCAAATACATTTTCTAAATTACACACAGTGGTGCATACCTATAATTCAATGATTTGATTGGGTGAGCCAGGATGTAAAAGAGTTTGGGCCAGTCTGGGCTACCGTTGTATGGCAGATTCCTCAGAATTGAAATATTCCCTCCAGAAGAGCAAAAGGAGGCTCTGATTCAGGAAGGAAGTCAACTCTGGGACACCTGAAACTTGAAAGTGACATAAGTACTCCTCAACAAGACAGGGAAAGGATTGAAGGACCCTGCCTTAAGGCTGCATGGAGGTGAGCTTCCAGCCAGTGATGTAGAGTGCTGGAGACTCTCCACCCAGCCTAGCTGCCTGCAGGGTGTGCAGTGTGCTCCAGAGACACAGATTCTGGGAGTCATCACCTGCACTGGGTGGGCTTTACAGTGATTCAGCTGCCTTTGAGTCTTCTATTGGTCTTGTAAGTGACTCCTCATCCTGCTCTATAAGTAACCCCATTAAACTCATTGGTTCACCACAGCAAAACTGCTTTTTGTGTAATGTCATTTGGTCTGTGGTTGGTGCCCCATAATGGGGGTGAAGATGTGTGCTTGTGTTCTCCCAGGAGAAAAAGATTTTCCACAACAGCTACATAGTGAGATCTTATCTCAATTAGGCAATAATAAAAATGAAAATAAAATGCTTTTCTAATAAACTCATTCAGTATTTCCTTAACACACATATACATGATTGGAAAGCCACTTAAACGTGTAACACTACATATAATTTACAGATTCAGTAGGAATTTAGTTTTAATCTGGAAAATTTTAAAAATATTTTATTTATTCATTTTCAAGCAGAGAGCTACACAGAGAGAGAGTTAGAGACAGATAGAGAGAGTGAGAGAGAGAGAAAGAGAGAGAGAGAACCAGGACCACCACCTTGTGGCTCTGGCTTATGTGGGTCCTGGGGAATTGAACCCAGGGCCTTAGGCACTGGAGGCAAGTGCCTTAACCACTGAGCCATCTCTCCAGCCCTTGATCTGGAAATTTTTTTTGCATAGCTAATAGAAATACAATCAATATATAACTTAATCTTGCCCCCTTCCAGCATGAAATGCAAACTTCTTCTTAAGTAACAGCTGAAGTGTCTGCTGGAATTATGTTTTATATGTTTTCTGAAATGTAGATGACTTTATTTAAACAGAAAAGTTTCTTCTCTAAAGTTAAATGTCTTCTTGTTTGATTAAGATGTATATTCAGATAATTGAACTGAGAAAGCATTAATGACTATAATGGTTAAGTTTTGTTGTCAACTTGACCTTTCAAATAATCTTGGGTGGGTCTCTGAGGATGTTCACAGGAAGGTAGCCTCTCAGTAGGGGGCAGGATGAAAGGAAGCTCAAAGGAGGTAGAAGTAAACATCCTTTCCTATGTGGGCAGTGCAGGAAGGAAATTCCAGAGACTCAGGAAGCCATTAAGTCTGGGATAGAATTGCAAGACCCCGCCCTAGGGCTATATAAAGGTGAAAGAAAAAAAAGACCCCTCCTGCCTATTTGCTGTTCTGTGTGTGGTGTTGGTGATGGGATTCTCTCTCTGCTTAGACCTGTGAAAGAGGACCAGCCTCTTTCACTTTTATGGGACTTACCCTGGATCTGTAGCTTGAATAAATCATTTCCTCCCATAAACTGCCTGGGTTGGAGATTCATCCCAGCAATGTGTGGCTGACTGCGACAATGACTAACAATATTTCTTTTTGTTTAACACAAATATGATCAGGTTATAAACCAATGTGTACTATTGTATACATATTTGTGTAGCATTTCACGTATCCTTCTTTGTGTGTGTATGTGTGTGGTGTGTGCATACATAATGGATGGATGCTCACAGACATGTGGGTGCACATATATCTGTAAGTGTGCATGAGTGCGTGTGTGTGTGTGTGTGTGTGTGCATGCACACTTGCACGAAGGCCAGAGGTGAATGTCAAGTGTATTTCTTGATCATTCTTCACCTTATATTTTCTGAGACTGGGTCTCTCATTGAACCCAGAGCTCACCGATTCAGCCAACACATTCTAGGGATCCAACTGTCTCCATCTCCTCCAACATATTGTAAGTATATCATCAAAATTACATAAAGTAATTAGTATTGGCATCGTAGCCATAAACACTTAACATTTTATGTGTGTGCATAGTGCCACAGTGATGTCATGGCATACTGGCATACTTGTGGAGATCAGAGGACAGCCTTGGGGTGTTGATCTTCTCCCCCCACCCTCCACCCTTACTTGAGACCAGGTCTCCTGCTATTTGCTGACCCTTGGCCTTTGTCATTCTCTTCACTCTAACTCACAAGGCCATGGATGCATTGGAATTACAGACCTGGGCACCTCTTTGCACCAGCTTTCTGTGGATATTTGGGTATATGAACTCCAGTTAGCAGACTTGGGGAGCAAGCATCTTTAACCACTGAACCACCTCTCCAGCCTCTAAGACTCCTACTTTAATAATATAAAATAAAATAAAACTTTCTCATCTTTTTTCAGTTCTACATATTTCCTTTTCTTACCAGAACTTTTTTTCTTGAAAAGGGAATCAAAAAGGATGGATAGGCACTTCAAATTATAGAATGCTTCAGGAAAATAATGTCTTCAAGTAAATCTTTGAAAAAATTGATGCATAACACTTTCCGATCTAAGGCAAGCATTGGTTTTGCTGCATTTTATACTGTGACAGAATGTTATAATTAGCACATCAGTGTGATTTACCAGGGTTTCATTACAGCTGATTGCCTAACTCCCTGGGAAGCTAACATGGCTTCTTGAGTACTTGACCTGGGTTGCTTTTCAGAGCTACAGCTGTCAGTAGGAATTGAACACAGGCATTCGCTGCTGACAGTTCTAGAAGAAAGCATCTCCATAGAGCTCATAACACAAAGAGAATTTGTAGTTTTCCCTTTGCCTCCCAGGCCCTTTCCATTTGCAATTGTCTTTGTTTGTTTGTTTTTGTGATGGAACTTCAAGAGACAGAGCAAATACCCTACATTCATTTAGAAAAATAACCAATGTTCATGTATTCATACTGTTAATAATTTCTCTTTTGCACATCTAATTCTGAAAAGTGAAACAGCCCATACTTCACTTTAAGGAATTCTAGGAATAAAACAGAAGTAGTACATTCCATTTAAATGGCTTGAGATAGGGATAAAAGGAAAAATATGAAGGCTAAAATGATCAAGCAAAATTGTATTACACACTATGATGTCATGGTGAATAACTTTCTATCATGTCTTCAATCACATGTAATTACATTTACTCCCAAAGCACCGTGTGGTATGACAAAGCAATCATTGTGGAACTCTTATGTTTGGAATAGAACAACTCCATCCTTTAACAGGAGAACCAGTACTGTACCCAGTTACAGAAGGAGCAATGGAGATGGAGAAGCACCTGCCCATGAACCAGACCATGGGAAGGCTTGTGATACCTTCAATTCCAAAGTAGCTGATAGCTCCCTGATCTGAAAACAACAAAAGCCTCATAAAAGGATGGGGGAATGGTTCGGTAGTTAAAGCCTGCTGGCCCAGGTTCAATTCTCCAGCACCCATGTAAAGACAGGTGTGAAAAGTGCCATGAGCAAATTTGTGTGTTTGCAGTGGCAAGAGATCCTGAAGTGTGCATGACTATACCCACAAACACGCAAATAAATAAATATATCTTTGAAAAGCTTGTCTATAGCTCATTTACATACTCAGGGAAGAAGGGTGTACAATTCTTTTATAGTGTCCATGCTACAGCTAACATCTGACACATGAGGGAATAGATTTTGCTATCTTAAATGTCAGTGTTTGGCTCTGTTATCACTGGCCCTGTTTGTGACTATTAAGGTAAACCTATTGGACTTGGCTTTGGAGAATTTTTTTTTTCATATTTCAGCCTCTTAGAAGTTTCTGGTGCTTAAAGAGACTTGTTCCTAGGTGTTCTGTCACTTGAATTATTCTCACTATTAAATGCTATAAAAAGAAACAGTCCTAATGTCCAAGAAGTGAAAGCTTTTACCATTTTAATATTTCTATCACTGTATTCCTCAAAGTGTCCATGTTTGCGAGGTAAAGGAAAGGACAGGAGATAATGTGTCTTGGAGCAAGGAAAAGGACCATAAGGAATATAAGCAATGACACTCAATCGTAACAGTAAAGGGTAATTATAATAATAAGACTTACAGTTCTAAAACAAAATGAAAAAATTTTAAA
This sequence comes from Zapus hudsonius, assembly GCA_004024765.1. Classification (NCBI taxonomy): domain Eukaryota; kingdom Metazoa; phylum Chordata; class Mammalia; order Rodentia; family Dipodidae; genus Zapus; species Zapus hudsonius. The sequence continues at coordinate 89,597 of PVHP010001881.1, read as the reverse complement.
AGCCAAACAGGAAGCCAACCCTCAAAGACGGTGTTATCAGTTCACATGCAAGGGAATGCATGTAAATACCTCAAAGGGATCCTGCAGAATACCTTCCAGGGATGATGCCTGGTTGTCAGGACAAGTGAGACCCAAAGAGCAGACAGAATGGTCCCAGCATGCTTGCTGTCGTTTTGTGTTTGCACAGTGGCTGTCAGTCCCAGCCTTGCAGGTAATGGAACCCAGCAGGAAGAAGGGGCGGGACCCAGCGGTGCAGCCTGAACTGAGAACAAATTTAAATTACTGAGCTTTTTTTTTTTTTCCTTTTTTATTTTTCTACTCTGCGACAAACTGAAAAGATTCCAGCACGCTAATTTAACCACCCTGCTTCTTTGCCTTTTTTTTCCCCCTCCTGTCTCCCTGCTTCCAGGATAATTAAAAGAGAAACCTGTAAAAGCAACATTCCCGTGAGCGAGTTGGTACTGCAACGTGCTGGTAAGAAAATGAATTTAATTTTTAATCTTTTTTTTTGGCTTTTTCTTTTTTTTTAAGAGCTGAAGGCTTTGTGTCTCTAATGCAGTCATAAGCGTGGTTTCCCTGCTGTGAGGGGTTAGCATGTAATGAAAAGGTATAATTGCCTGAATATATGACCTTCGCGTCATACTTATAATGGGTAATAAGTGCATTATCTACCCTGATGAGGATTCTCTCTAAAGTGACTATTGGTTCGCCCAGTTGCAACAAGGCTAGAGCTGTCGGGCTGTGACAATGAGTTGTGGTTGTTTGGGGTTGGAGTTTCATTGTCCAGTTAGAAAGAATTCTTGACTTTCTTCAAGTTACTGCCTTCCAGGGCTATTATTTTGCTTTAATAAGACCCTTACAGAACCGAGCTGTTTTCCGTTTACTCCTCAAACAGCAAGTACAAGGCTGAAACTTTTTTTTTAAGCAATACTGTAATTATTGCAGACTTCTCTAGTGCAGAGAATGAAAGACTAAAGCAAGCGATTGGAGAATTCTTTGAATCCCTTTCATCTGTAACTCGTCAGGAGTTCATTAGACAGTCAGCTGTGGAGAACCTACATCATTTGGGGACCTTGAACTTGAGGTGCTAACTTTATTCTTTCAAAGGACACATTTTAATTCAACCCAATTAAGCTCAACAAGTATTTCTATACACTCTGTCTACTGGAACTGTGATGGCGAATGTTCCTGCCTGTTTCTCTGTGGTTTGGTGTAAATTTTCAGCAGCGGGCTTTTCATACTATCTTTCCAAATGACCAGGTCACTTACAATATTTTTCTTAGCTGTAAGATTGTTGAGGTTCCATTTTCTATGAGCCATGTCCTTGTCTTCCTTCTGTGCATGTAAATTGTGCTTATGTTACATTGTACCTACGGCCAGTGTATGTTAGATTTGCAGTTTAATATTACAAAGAAGAAAAATGTAAAATTAAAAATGTCATTGTTTTTATTACTGCATACAGAACAGGTCATTTGAAACTAAATAGCCACAAAGAAAATTTCAATCTCACCCGGATTTGAGTGTCAGAAACGGGGAAAAACAGGAAGATTGAAACTTGTCAGAATCTTCTTGGATTTGAGTCAAGAAACTTCAGAGTAATATTCTCCCATTTCTTTTCATTTGCCCTTAAAAGCACATTTTCTTTCTAAACAGTCATAGTTTTTACTTAGGTTTAGATTCTGTTCATAATAGATAAGCAATCATATGATAGGATAAAAGCATTCAAAAACAGAATATTCACCCAAAGCGTTTGCTGAAGAAAACTTCTTCTAGGGATGTCTGGAGGTTGTATGGCATTTTCATTTTATAGAACGTGTGGCTTTACCTACACACTTGTGGTGTTTGTTCTCTGGTCACTGTAGCTCTTGTATCTAATTGTGTCATGCCTACCTATTACAGCTTTGAACTCTGCTTCCAGTGGGTCTCACCAATGCCCCCAGATCACTTGAAATGTCTAAAAAGACCTCAGAACATTAGAAAGATGTCAATTGTTAAATTAATTTCTGCCTCATTACAAGAGAAAATGCTGTAGGTTTTATAGTTCATTTTTAAAAATCTGTTCTTATCCGCCAGTAACTGTCTATTAACAACATTTCAGTTATAATTGGAATAAATTGTTGCCCAGTAACAAGCAACTAACTCCATAGTGACTTTCCGTAGATTCAGTGACTAGAAATAGCTACACAGAGCTGAACGCAAATCAAATACCACTTGTATTTCTTTTGGGAAAAAAAAAACATTATTTTATAATTCTCTGTAAATTCTAAAATTTTCAAAATGGGGTGATTCTTTATGTTAATTTCTAATTGACTGAAATTCCAGATGTGAAGAGCAGTGGTCAATAGATCTTTTAAAAATTCAATTTTTTTGGCTTAAAATACAAATGTGAGAGGTTGAGCAAGATTTGGACCTGGCAGCACTGTAATATGTGAATGATATCATCTCTCATGGAATATCATATAAAACTAGGGGTATCGCTGGGGGACTTTGTCATTTCAACTGATAAATAGTCTTTAATTCCATGGGTTACTGCAGACGAGGTGATGCTTTTTCCCCCTAATGAAATAAATAATGCTGAAGCTATATTTCCCCACCCATTTTTTTCCCAAGAGATAAACAACCAATAATAGCCCCAAGTTCTCATACCTAAGCACACATACTGTGAGAATGTCTTTTCTCCTTCCATTGCTGAAATGTTATGACATGATGATTTCCAGAGCAAAATTCTTTAACGATAGTTCTACAACTGCCAACGGCTCTTGCGGTGTTTGGAATAGTTTTCACTTGATAATTACAGAGGTGTCACCATAGAAAGTACATGCAAAAGTGAGGATACATTGTGACTTTCCACAGAGACATACACACAAAATGATCTCTGATGGCAAAGTGAAAATTTCCAGGCCACATGGAAGAATTGTTTTCTGATAAGATGGCAGGACATCACTTGCTCCATCAGAAATGTGAACTGAGTGTCAACTGTGCAGCCAGCAGTACAGCAGAGTCTCTGGGAAGGAGAGAAAGGAAAAAGCCTCATCTTGGTCATCAAGGGAATTACAGTGTACTGGAAGGTTAGCTGCTGGACTAGCAAAAGTCATTTGGTTAATTAGCCTCGGATAAACTTAATATTGTGTTGGGCTACTTTGATTAAAACAATTATACCTTTTTTTTTTACTTTACTTCCAGTGGGTTTTTTGTCATTTTTCTTCATCCATTTTTTTCAATTTTCTGAAAAAAAAAATATTATTGGTACAAGCTGTCTGAAATCCTGCATTTCTTTAAGTATGATTTTGCTATTTAATCCTAGTAGGCACTATCTTCATTTTTAGAAAAAGGGAAATAACTCCATCTAGCAGTATATTTTTTTTTATTTCATCTGAGATGAACAAGAGTAAGAGTAACTTCTAAACAAAAGGAAGAGGCAGCTATGGTGGACATTATGCATCAGTAGTTTAAGTACCAAAACATAAACCAAAACATAAGCCAAAACACCTGACCACCACTTCTGTGTAGAGTTGGCATTCGGTGATGCCCATCTCTTGAGTTCATTCCTTTCGCCACCATTGGCATAGGAATGCCAATGGGACCATAGAGAAACACTGCAACAGACCAGTGAGTGTACATAAAACATGTGCTTCGGGTGGTGGCTGGGATGCCTCTTGTGTGTAATCTGAGAGAGAGGAGAGGGGGGGGAGGGAGAGAGAGGGAGAGAGAGAATGTATCTCCTTGAATGACAATGAATCATACTGTATAACCTTATATTTTCTGTATATTTTCCAAAGTAGCACTTGGATAAGTAACAATTTGACAAGTTCTTATTGGTGTATACGACTGTGAAACTATAAAAATAGAGAGGTAGAAAATTTCCCTTTGAACAGAAAGTTCCTGATGCTCCTCCACGCCTAGACCACCATTGCTTTACCTTCTTTCATTACAGTAAGGTACATTCTATAAAGCATGAGACAAACAGGATCATAAGGCATGTGTTCACTTATACCTAGCTTCTTTCACTCACCATAATGCCCTTGGGACTGATGTATATAGTTGCATTCATCAGTATATTTTCTAATTGCTAAATAGTATTTCATCATCTGAATAAACCACAATTTTTCATCAGTTCACCTGTTGATGGACACTTGCATAGTTTCTATGTGTGGACTGTTCTGGAGAAATTGTATGAACTTTCAAATCCAAGTCTTTATGTGGGTATTGGTTTTTATTTCTCTCAGGGAAATAGCTAGAAATGAAAATGCTGGATTATATGGAATATGTTTGTTTACTTATATAAAAATAAGCAGTTTTCCTAGGTGGTTATAAACCTTTGTGCTTCCATCAGCAATGGATGAGAGTCTCAAATGCTGGACATACTTTCCAGCATACAAACTTGGTGTTGTTGATCTTTTCAATGTTAGCCATTCAGACAAGTCTGTGTCTCACAGTGCTGTTCCTCAACATTACCCAAGAACTAAAGACGCTCTGCTTTTGTTATTCTTCCCTCCAGGTTCTCTTGCATTCTGTACCTTCTCTGAAGTCCAGGGAGTTCTTTTTATATTCTTGATAATTGCCTCTTAGATATGTACATGGAAAATATTTTCTCCAGCATATGATATATGAATGGCTCATTTCAAGAATTCTATTCCATTAATCCAAATTATCAACACAAGACATTGCCAACAAATTTGTAATGTGGCTCGTATTTTTCTGCTCTAACAAATACAAACATTACTCCACTGGTAATAAATTTTATTGCTTTCTGTTTATCTGAAAACTTTTCAGTTACATCTTTGTTTTATTAGAATACCTTTGCAAAACAAAAAAATAATCATTACTGACAGCTATATTTATCCATTCAGCTCTTTCAATATGCTATTCAAATGTTACCTAAATTCTATAATTTCTTAGTAATCAGGAGTCAATTGTAACATTTTCCCCTGTAATTAATGTGCATGTCTTCCCTAGTTGAGATTAAGATTTTGTTATATTTGGATTTTAGTATTTTAACTACAATGGGCTTACAAATGTCTTTCTTTCGTGCTGCTTGCTGCTTCTTTAGTTTCCTGGAACTCAATTGAAGTTTGCCACCAAATTAGGGTAGAAATTATGCCATTAAAACTTTGAAGTAATTTCTGTCTCTTCTTTCTTTGTAAAGTTCAATAGCATATGTTATAACCAGACTGATCATCTCCAACTGGCCTTTGAAGTCATATTTTATTTGTTTTCAACCTGTTTCCTTTCTGTGTTTCAAATTGGGCAATTTTTATTAAAGTTCCTTTAAGCTTATTTATTTTTTATTATCTCTACTCTGTTCTTAAGCCCATCTAGTGAACTTTAGGTTTTTGTTTTGTTTTGTTTTTTAAGAATACAGTTCTGTACATTCCCCCATAGTTTATTTCCCCCTTGAGATTCCCTTGTTTTCAATTATGGCATCATTCATTCTTTAATTTTTTTAATATAATTATGATTACTAGTATTAAATTTCAATCAACTAAACCTGGCAACTAAGGCCACTGGGAGTCCATCAGCTTCTATTTAGTTTCTTTGCAGCTGTTTATGGGTCACTCCTGTTTCTGGCAGATCTAAGAATCATCAGTTGCAAACTGGATATTAAAGATAAGACTTGCTGGAACAACAGATTCTGTCCTGTTCTGAGGGTCTTTATGTTTTGTTCCATTATTAAATTAATTTGCTTGGATATTACTGATATGTTTATCTTCACTGTAGTATGCAGTTACACTCTGTTCTTGAGCTTCCAAAGGCTACTTTTATTAGTAGTCTGGCCTCTTGGAAGTCTTTCTTATGAATGTGTAATTTGGCAACCAGAAATACAAACAAAACTTTTACTCATGTTTGGGTGGGTCTTCACCTTATTATGGGTTCATTGTTTCTATTGTTAGTTTCTTATTGATTTAGATGTGTGTGTGTGTGTGTGTGTGTGTGTGTGTGTGTGTGTGTGTGTGTGTGTACCAGGGTCTTATTCTGTTGCAATTGAACGTCTGTCCAGCTTTATATGAGTACACGCGGAATTGAACTCATGCTTGCAGACTTCACAAACAAGCATTTTTAACTATTCAGCCATCTCCTTGAGCTCGGTTTCTACTATTTTTTTTTTCTCCAAATCCAGTTGCTTTGGATATATCTTCAGGAACTTTCTTCTAACACTTTCAACCCCTGTGGCTTGTTTCTGGTTGCCTATGTCTTGCACAATTGGAAAATATTTTAGTTTAAAAAAGAAGTAAAGTTGTATAACTTGTGTCATGTTTCTTTTATCTTTAAAGAATAGATTCATCTCTGACCTCATGCTGCTCTATTGCTGGACTCTGTAGTGTCTCCTCTGCCTATGTGCAGTTCATGTACCAGCCAGACACTGTGGGTTTGGATGCATTCTTTGCACTTATCTCGCCTACAGAGCTGCTCCTTCCCATTCACGTTCGCTTTGCCAGCCTTATACTCTCCTTTCCATCAACATTTGTTGACCCAGATTACCTTTTCCACAGCCACCACTAGGACAGTTAGGAAATATCTTCAGTCCATGAACTCATAAATTTGACTTTGTGGAAATGTCTTTTTTTAAAGAATAAACTTAAGAGGCTAGACAGATGGCATAGCATGAGAGCCTGAGAGGGTTTGATTTATCCTGAGTCTGAATATCTGTTACTCTCATCCTGTATGGACCAGAGACAGGAGAAACTCTGGGAATCCCTTATCATACAGTCTGACTGTTCAGTGAGAGGCTATGTTTCAAGAAAATATGTGGGTAAGCAGTGCAGAGGGCATCTGACGTTTTCCTCTGATCTCCTCATGCATGAGCACCATGTCCACATCTGCACACATATATGTGACCACATGAACTATATATTACACTCATTACACATAATACATAAAAAATGAAAAAAACTCTAGAAGACATTTTCTACTGTTGGAAACATTCCGCTATCTATTAGGCTATTAGACTCTTTTTTTTCCATTTTGGTTTTTCCGAAGTAGGTTCTCACTCTAGCCCAGATCACCTGGAATTCACTATGTAGTCTCAGGGTGGCCTCAAACTCCAGGTGATCCTCCCACCTCTGCCTCCTGAGTGCTGAGATTAAAGGTGTGCATCACCACACCCATCTCCATTTTATCATTCTTTATAATTGTAAAGGGTTTATTTCACATTTCACTCTATTGCTATTACTGTAAGTTCCTCTTGTGGTTATAATGATATATATATATATATATATATATATATATATATATATATATATATATATATATATATATATATATATATATATGATCTGTCTCATAAATGGTTAGGAAAGTAAAGAATGAGTACCAAGTCAAAATTTTCATGTTCATCAATTTTAAATCCAGCCTCTAGTTATTGCACTCCCTTGATAAATGGATAATACACTCACATCTCCCAGACTCACCTTAAGAACTCGATACATTGAAAATTCTATAGTGATATCTATTATTTTGTACAATTAATATATACTAATAAAATAATTGATAGCATTGATTATACATAAAGGGCTTTGAATGAACTGAATTATCTGAGTCTTCTGACTAAATCTCACTGTCCAGTTGACTGGATTGAATCACCTGGAAGGCACACCACTGGGCGTGTCCTTAAAGTCATTGCCATACAGCCTCAGTTAAGCACGAAAGACCCACCTCAATTATGGGAAGCACCATTCTCTGAGCTGCAGTCTCAGACTGAAGAAGATGGAAACCAGGACTGTATTCCCTCAAACTGTGAGCCAAATCCTTCCTTCCATCAGTTGCTTCTTATCACTGAACTTTGTTTTATCTGGAACAAACTGACAAAATTTTAACCTAGTAAACCAATGACTCATCATCTAATTAGGGTTTCCACTGATGATCATACGTATATTGTCTTCCTACAGAGGCAGGTAGATAGGTATTTAGATATCAGTTATTCATTCTCAGTTTTTAATGTGAGCTTCAAATGGTGGTTTATTGGAGTAAGTGAACATCACTGAAAGAAATTAGATAATCATGGTGCTATTTGTTGATTTTTCAATCACCCAATTAAATATTATTTACAGCAGTAACTAGCAAATACACATGGAGGAATGTTCATTGGAGATAGTATAAGGTTTATTTTATTTTCATGAGAATACTTGTTAGAATAATGATCCCTCTTTGGCTTTGGATATTGTTGTTGGATTAAGTATTCCCCCCACAAAAAATAAAATTAATAATCTGAATTTTTTCATAATGTGAGCTCATTTGGAAAGGAGTCATTGCAGATATAATTAGTTAAGATGATATGGAAGTAAGGTTGGCTCCTTATTCAATCTGTCTGATGCTCTCATGAGAGCCATGAAATGACAGAGACACACAGGAAGATAGGTGCCATGATACATTGACAACAGAGCCTAGAGTGATGCCTCTACAAGCTAAGAAACGCCAAAAACAGCCAGGAAATCATCAGAAACTAGAAAGAGGAACAAAATGAATCCTCTACAGGTTTCAGAAACCTTAACAACATTTTTTAAGGATATGTCTGTGTTAAATGTGTGCTTCAGTGTACTTGCTTGTGAGTGCATTGTGGGTGCAAGTGCATGTGCACATGTGTGTGCATGTGTGTGGAGTCCAGAGGTCCCGACAGGTGTCTTTCTTCTCATTTCACCCCTACACAGTCCAGAGAGTTTAGGCTTGCACCACCCCGTCTAGCACTTTACTTGGGTGCTGGATATTCACACTCTTGTTCTCATACTTGTGGGGCAAGCTCCTTAACAACTGAGTCATCTCCCTGGCTTCCTAAAACCTTTTACTTTGAATTTCTGACCTCCAAAATTATGATTCTGTTGTTTAAGTCACCCAGTTTGTGATAGTTTTTTTAATGTCATTGCTATGCATCTGCTTAGCAATTTTTAGCAAAAATATGATTTAATTCTGAGATTAAAGAGTGAAAAGCAAACTCTTGGAGAGAATGCAATAATATGTTGCTGGAACATTTGCTGAGGATGGTTTCTGCTATGGTATATTGCAGGAATGTGTGACCCTTGCAATTCTTGTTCACTCATTTATTTAATGTGATGTAATGCCTGTTATCAATAATTTACTAAGCAGATCAAAGGGAATACACAGTTTGTCATGTAAGGATAAACTAAGACTACATTTCACTAAATTGTTTGCCCAGGGTCACACACTGAGCTCTTGGAAGAACTGGACAAAAGTGAAGCTGAGCATTTTTCCCTCCTACTTTGTTCACCACACTACAGCTAAGTCATTGACAAAGTCCTAGATTGCTAAATCCTGATTCTTAACAATTAAAAATTTCACGATCTGAAAGAGAAATCTTTTGACCTCAAACTGTAACTGTATCCCAGAAAGATTTCTTGATTGCTATTCTTATTTTTATACCAGTACTATTGTCTCCACAGTGATCAAGGAAGGCCTCTGTGAGAAAGGTAGCAATTAGATTCTAGAATGATCTTAGAAGAAAGTCATGAGGTATTCTGAGAAATAGCATCAAGAAGCAAAAGAATTTAGCATACAAAACAGCACAAGCTTCCAGGCGACGTATTTTAGCATGATCAGAGAATAAGAGGGAGGAAAGTGGTGGGGAAGAAGTGTTCCACTGTGTGATCAGAACATGACATACTTTTTCTGGAGAGTCAGAGTGGGGAGGTGGCTCAGGGGCTAAAGTGTTTGTCAAGCAAACGAGAGGACCTGAGTTTGGATTCCAGTACCCATGCCAAAGCCGGGCATGATGGTGCGCACCTGCAATCTCAGCACTGTGCAGGTGGAGACACAAGGATCCTTAGGGCTTGCTGGCCAGCTAGTCTAGATGAAGTGATAAGCTCTAAATTCAGTGTAAGACACTGCCTTAAAAAATAAGGTAGATGCCAGGCGTGGTGGCACCTGTCTTTAATCCCAGCAGTAGGAAAGCAGAGGTATGAGGACTGCCCTGAGTTCGAGGTTGCCCTGAGACTAAATAGTGAATTCTAGGTCAGCCTGGACTAGAGTGAGACAGAACCTCAGAAAAATATAAAAAAACAAAAATTCTTAACCACAAGTGTTCATACATGTGTATATACACCCCACACATGTATGTAGACACCACACACCCACACACAAGAAGAGACCCTAATATCTATGAGACAACAACTCAGTTCTGTGCTCTGCTGAATGAAAGTAGCTATACACAATATGTGTTGGTTTTCCTCCACTTTAACAAATACATGACATAATCAACTAATTAAGAGGAATTATTTCTAGGGCTAGGGAAATTTCTCAGTGGTTAATGGTAGTTGTTTGTAAAGCCTGTTTGTACCAGTTACAATTCCCCAGCCACCCACATAAAGCCAGATGGACATTTATTTGCAACTACAAGAGATCCTAGTACCACCTTTGACACAGACACATGCAAATATACAAATAAACATTTTTATAAAGAATAAGTGTTTTATATTGACTTATAGTGTGGAGGTTCCAGGCCATGATCCCTGAGACACAAACCTTTTGGACTTCTGATGGGGTGACATAATGGGATTGACAGGGAGACCATAGCGAAGCAAATCCACTCCCCTCCTGGCCAGGACATGAAAAAGGTAGAAGGAGAGAGAACAACTCATACTGACCTGAGAATGTCTCACTAGACTCTACATCTTACAGGTTCCACTACCTCTGTGTAGCTCAACACTGGAGATGAAGTCTCTAACACAAGATCCTTTGTGGGGCATTGCAGATCAGAATGACAGAAAAATATAAATATGTAAATATGATGAATGCCAATAAAACTTTATTTATAAACAATGAAATTTAAATTACATGTAATTTTAAAATGGCAACGATTTTTAAAGTACAGAAACCATTCTTGACTGGAAAGACAGGCAAAAATCAGATTTTTACCCACTGCTATGGAGATTTGTAAGACATGGTAGTTACTGTGGGTATAATTCTCTGAGAGGAGATTGTCAGGAAGGTTTTGAATAGAAGTTATTATTTTTTTATTTTTGAAAGACCTCTGTGGTTTCTCTATGTAATGTTGAGTGTAGAGGAGAAATCCGTGACCAACATGGCACAGTTAGGAGAATATTGGTCTGAGACAAGGAGGCCGGAAGGACAAAGATGTTAGCTCTGGGGGCAACGTGAAGAGGCAGCCTTGGGAGGCCCTTGGAAGTAATTAAAACCCTTCTCTGGAAAATAGGGAATGGTGTTGCCAACATAAAGATCAATAAAATAATAATTCATTTATAAAAGATTGGTAAAAGAAGAACTGAAAGATTTCAAAATCAGAATATCTGCATTCCTTTCCTGAGAAACTAAGAGATTCATCTAAATAGGGAAGGTTCTTATGAGCCATAGTATGAACCTTTCTCTATCAAATTTCTAGTGCATTGAGACCACACACAATGGCTACCCTGTATGATTCTCTCTATCTCTTATTTTCTCTATACCTTCTCTTATTTTGATAGGATAGTTATCATGTATCTATTCTGAAAATAATGCAACTGGGTTACAAGAGAAAACACCCTCACAAATATGACCAGAAGTGTACCTTCTAGAGAATTCTAAATCCAGTCATCACTGAAAATTCTCTATGGCATCATGGATTTCCCAAGTTGATAACAAAAGGCAACCTTTATATTAAATTAGCATCTTTGCTTCTGAACCAAACAAGCTTCTTGATAGTAAACATAAATGGAAATCATTCATATCATATAACTGGATGGATTTGAGATAAAGTAGAGATGAAGGTGAATGTCTTGATTTATGCTAAATGAGAAATGTAAGTGGCATGACATTAGAATAAGTTGAGATTATGTTGTATTGTCCAGATCATCTTTGTGTTTGAGAAATTTTCCAAGTTGTCCACTGCTCTTTAGTAATCTATGCTAACCAACTCTTTCTGGTTTTGGAGTGAGTATGTAAGAAAACAAAACCCAGCTGTCTAGAGAGTGGAAAGCAGCAATCTCTAGTTAACTTTGGCAGAACCAAGTGCCAAAGTGACTCAGATATGATGGTGTATAAAAAATAATTATCAACAATCACTACAAAACAAAGAGCTAAGAAGCTTAAAAGTGCATTATATGGAAGAATAAAAGAAAATGTCTGATGACTCAAAGAAAAATGCATGTCACCATCCTAAGTGCTTGAAATTTAAAATGTAAGCCTCCGATGCATTAAAATTACAGAGAAGGTATGAAACAAAGTGAGGGGAAGTAATCACCCTGGGTATGATGGAACACATTCCATGAGATTAAGCCAGCAGAGCATGATGGTCCCCTCACTCTGCTTCCTGACTGCAGATATTATGTAAGCAGCTGCCCCAAGGCCCCACCACCAAAGATCTACCCTGGGTCATGTGTCCCTTGCCATTTTATATACTATATTCCCTCAAACTGCTGGCCAAAATAAATCCTTGCTCCCTTAAATTGCTTCCTGTCAGATATGTGGTCACAGTACCATGAAAATTAATTCATACAAATGTTTATTAGCATCACTTAGATTAATTCCAAATACATAACAAAACAGGAAGAGAGGTGATAAAAATAATGCCATCTGGCTGGCTGTACACTGACATTGGCATTTGGATGTTTACTATGTCTTCATCCTACTCTTAAAAGACTTACACCCAAAGAATGCTACGGTAAATAGTCTTTCTTAAGCCTATTTACTGCAGTGCAAATTTTGGGAAAAAAATTAACAAAATGCCTCATTTAATAATCAACTTATCGGTGGAAAAAATACAAATTTATTCCTCGTTAGGGCATAAAATGAAAATCTCTGGGATTTTTTTATTCCTGCCCTGTTCAATTTCCTCACTTCTGTGGTTTCCTATGAATCTGTTCATTCTAAGAATGATAGAAGTTACTGACATTGTTCCCATTTTGACCTTGACCATGTAGATTTCCTTAGACTAGCTATGCTCCTACCTGTGTTATTGATTAAGGATTTTAACTACTTTACCTTTTGGATACATTTAGTAACCAATTTTTTATCAGAAGCAGGATCCCAATTGGAAGTTTAAGCTATTTTTACACAGTGCCCCATAAGATGAGAAAAGGCCTATATTTACCATATTATAACACAAGGTTGGTGGGGGTAATGAACAATTGAAAATTTAGTTTTGCCCACCTCTATCTTGACTCAGAGTATCTCTGCATGCCTGCTGATATATAATGGGTGAGCTCCAAAACATTTTATCTCTCTGAATTATCCATGTCACAGCAAAGTAAGTAGCAAAATTAGATCACCAGAAAAAAAAATAGATCTCCTTGTGGACATGAAGACATGTATTACTGTAGATCAAATCCTATCTCTATTATAAACCCACTCAATATTATTTGCATCTTCACCGTGTCTCAATTCGAGACCAGTGTTTTCCAGATAGAACGCTGTTACAACATCATCCTTCTAAAAAGACTCAGACTCACATTCCATTTTCATATGGTCCTAAAGGTAAGACTGTTTTCACATTTTAAGTTTAAAGAATGGTAGAGAAGCAGAAGATATGTTAACAATAGAGGGAGAAATATGAGGCAAAAACTATAAATGAGCTGTGTTCTAATTCTTTGTTAAAAAAATAGACAACCCACAATGACAAGATTCACAATATTTTAAATTTTTCTTGTGTGTGTGTGTGTGTGTGTGCGCGCGCGCGCGCGTGTGTGTATGTGTGTGTGGTGAGGTGAGTGTGGTATGTTATATGTGGTGCATGCACGTATATGCAGATGTGTATGCTCCATGCACATGTGTGTGAAGACCAGAGAATAATATTAGGGATCCTCCTCTATTGCACTCCAACTTTATTTCCTTGAGACAGTCTCTCACTGAACCCAGAGCTGCTATTTTCAGTCCCCCTGGCTGACCAAGGATCCCCAACAATTCTCTAGGCTCTGCTCCCCATAGAACTGGGATAACTTGTGTGCATAGCCATGCCCAGATGTTTATATGTGTGCTGAGGATCAAACTCAGGACAAATCAGACCCTCTCATGCCCTCATGCTTGTGTAGTAAATGTTCTTACTCACTGAGCCATCTCTCTAGTCCCATAGTATTTTATAGCTTTATACCACAGGAATCTTTATGTTTCTCATATTAACTTACTAAAACTATTGCTAACACCTCTCTGAAGAAAACAGATCACTCATATAATATGCCAGATTAATACTATTCTCAAAATATCTATACTTCAATTTAATGCTATCAGCTGAAGATTCTTTCTGAGGTTGTTATGATTCTCCGTTATTACCAAGTCATTCTTGAATACAAATTAAAGATGCCACACACTCCAAATTCCATGTTGCCTGTTTCCTTATATACCTTTCGAGGGAAGTAAAAGCCATCAGATTTTCTATCTTTTATCTGATAGCAAATTATGTTCCTGAACATGAATTGCTTTAGTCAGCAAGTATGTCCATATATGGATGGGATACCAATGCAGTTCAGTTCTCAATTGTATTTTAAGTTTCTACTCACTAAGAGCTGATATTTGGCCAATAATAAGGTATTTTTCATCTATTGATGCCTATAGTACATTATATATTTTCACTATGAGTTATCCTACTGATTTTTGTACATTTGATTTGTGCCTACGGAGACCTGAACATTTGCCACAACATTTCTGTTTCATAAGGAAGAAATGGAATTCATATGCTTCTCATTGAAATATCGACTCAGTTGAGGTATTGCTTCTATAACTAACTTGGGATTGGAAAAAAAGAGTCACCTATAAAAGACAAAACTCTTAAGTTTTCCCATATGTAAAAGGACAGTTATATACTCATTAGATCAAAACTTTTTTGTTTCACTTGGACTCATCGTTAATATAGTGCAGGAGAAAGAATTATAAATAAATTACTAAATCAGAAGTATAAAATCTGCATCCATTTGAAGACTGTAGCTATAAGAAGACAGTCATACCTGGACACAGGGAACGCAATCTTCTTTGTCCCCAGACATTTCTGGAAAAGAATCTTCATCGTGATTTCTGGCTGGGTAATTTCACCTTTGAAAACATACTCAGTAAACTGATAATGAGACAGCAACTATTACATCTGGCTGGGGAGCATAAACAGGGTAAAAGTACAATGAGCAAGTTAATGACATCAGTTCTGTTGGATGACTCTTGGTAAAATTGAAAGGATTTATTAGCCTTCTGTAATCCATTCCGGATGCTCCATGTTCGTCATTGGTGCTACATAACTGTAGACCTCAGACAGGATTCCAGTCACAGATATGCTGAGGAGACTAAGACCCTTACCAAGTGAGTGACACCTGACACTATTGGAAAAGGAATAATTGGGTCAGCTTGGGAAGAAGGAGAACAATATCATTTCTTTGTTTTGAAATCTGAAGACTGTGTGTGAGGAATTTTCCCCTTTTAATCAGAAATTGTCAACTCACCTCTGTAGTATGAAGGAAATCATGCAAATGCTATGCTTCGTTTTCTTTCTAATAACTCAAAATAATTATTCACTGGCAGAAACATGGGCTCAGCCATACATGAAATAATACAGAATCAGGTCTCATTGCATATGTAGAAGGTCTAATTTAGGCAAAAGTTATTTCTAGCAATGCATGATTCTGAATTCTCAATGGCACATTTTGGATGCTTTTAAACTCATTAAGTTAAGAATAATTTTCTTTCGAAGCAGATATAGGAGTTAGTATTATACAAATGGCCCCAAGTACATGAACAGGATTGGTTTCCAAATATACTAGATGTCTGTGAGAAAGAAGTGGAAATGGTTTGCATCAAAACTGTCTATGTAGAAAATCCCACTGGAAAATTGTGGGTTATGTATTCATACTTTTCATTGTGTTGGGAAATAATCAATTAAAAGGAGAGGTGTCCCAAAATAACCCACTACGTAGAGTACCTTTGTTTTGGAACATTATAAATTATCCCTAAAACACAAAGTACATGAAACATGTATTGCGGCTAATTTCCAATATCAGATTGGGTTTTTTTTTTTTTTTGGAAATTACTCAATTTAAAATGTGAAAACATAGGTTAAGGAAGGTATTTAGCAAATTGGGTTCAAAACATTGATGTTCCACTAAATGTTAATAGGTATTGACTGCAAATGGTAAATCAATATAAGAAGTGTAGGTTAAACAGTGTGAAGAGGTTACTTGACTGTGGGACTTCATGCAACCTCGAATCTGCTGAAAGGTCTTGTGCATAGTCCAGCCACATATAAAGTTTGCAATATTTACCAAACTTACACCAAGAAAATTTTCAAACATAAGGGAATCATACATTTTATTTGCTATAATTTATGATGATTTGATATTCTAGACAGTCTGTAAAGACTGGAAAGTTCACCAATCCCCAAGCTAATTCCTAACAACAATATTAAATAGCTATGTTTGGACCTATCTTTATATCCAAATCTATCAATCAAATGCTCATTCTCTCAACCACTGTTTTTACTTAGATCTCACACTCACCTTACATCATGTAAGGGTCAGTTACAGTTAGAAACCAAGGTTCTCTGGAAGTATTGAGGTGAGCCAATCATAAGCCTACTCAGCTATTTATCCGGCCTCACCTCTTCCTTCCCATGGGCAGAGAGTTTTCTCTTCATTCTTTTTGCCTCTATATTAGACCTGGTCTTCATGTGGGTTTATATGGCATGGTGTGTCCCCTTCCCTTGGAAACCCTAAGGGGAGGGAGAGAGAGAGAGAGAGTATTTCCTTGTAGCATTGACCTCTCATTGTCTGCCAGTCACCTCTATCAATTAAAATCCCATGAGAATAATCATGACAGTGTCATGAACAGTTCTGTCAACAAGGGGTGAAAACTGCATAAGGATGAGTCACGTTTGGGGTCAAATCAAACTCTTCTATTTGCTACCTAAAACTTCATGATATGACTTCCTCCAAGCACATGCTGCTTGGGAGAGATGCTGCTAGGAAACAGTTCAGTGGAAGAGGTCTTGGCGAGCATACAGGAGACCCTGGGTTCAATACCTTCTACTAAAGCAACACAAGAAGAGACATGGGCATCCATGCATAAGTTTAATATATAAACAGAGGAAGGTTCAGGACAAACGGTGGGCAAAGTTTTATACTAGCCAATTATCTTTAAGATATGAACAAGTCATACTTCTTTGCCTTTGTCTAAAATCAACTAATTTAGTAAAGACCATTTTATGTTTGCTGCCTTGGACTTTCGCTTTTTCTAACCTTAATTTGATAGTAAACATCATGAAGGGATAATTTGATAACAGGCCTTTCTGTATGATCAATTTCACTTTTTACTCTTCCTATCTGCCATGCTTGTCCCCAAACTAAAGGAAGTCTCCAAAAATGTAGGCAGTTAAAATAATTCAAGGGTTCTATAAAGAAAACAGGTTTCCTACTTAACCAAAAATCTTAACTTCCAGCAGGTGAAGTATCTAACAATTGAACATACTAAATAAAATACTATCATCAGTCATGCAGTGCCATTAGTTACTAGTATACATAATAATTAAGCAGGCATATGTTGGACAAGGAGTTGACTTTATCCTGCGTTCCTAAGTAGCCAGGAGGAAAAAGATGTTTTCCAATGGCAAAGTCCCTTTTGTAAATTTTTTTCTTTGCAGATAGCTTCTTGATAAAGTTTTATGAGCAACCTGTGCTTTATACCTCTTTATGTACTTTTCTTGTGCAACCTAGGATTTTCCTCTGAGGACATGCTGACATTTCACCGGGGCATTCTGGGTAACATTTTCATATGATCTGCCTTGGGGATTTGCCTTACATGAGAGTCAACTCCTTATTCAGTAATTAGTAACAGATTTAATTACCCAGACTACCATTCCTGAGTCTTATTGTTACAATAAAATCCCTGTTGTTAAGGCATCATCTTTACTGAAACATTTAGAGCAAAAATGAGCAATGCCAAAACCCTGCATTTAAAATTGGAAATGTGAGGCTGGAGAGATGGCTTATCAGTTAAGGTGTTAGCCTGCAAAGCAGAAGAACCCAAGTTCAACTGCCCAGTGCCCACGTAAAGCCAGATGCACAGGGAGGCATATGTGTCTGGAGTTTATTGCCGTGGCTAAAGGCCTTGGTGTATTCATTCTCTCCCTGTCTCTCTCTCTGTCTCTCTCTCCTCTCCCCTCTCTTCTCTCTCCCCTCTCTCTTCTCTCTCTTCCCTCTCTCTTCTCTCTCTTCTCTCTCTCCTCTCTCTCTCCTCTCTCTCACCCGCACACTCTCTCTCTCTGCCTCTTTCTCTCTCTCTCAAATAAAATATTTCTAAAAAAAAAATAGAAATGTCCAGAGGTAACATGTCTCCATTTCATTGTGTGACAGAAGATCTATCCACCACAATAAACAGGTCTCCACATACTGATCATATTTCAGATCTCCCATATTAACCGTTCTTGCTTTCCGGTGGGAAGCACTTGCATACATATACACTTCTAAGCTCAGAATGTCACTTTTCTTCCAAAGAAGCCTTTAGGCCACACGTGCGAGTGATCAGACAAATATGTGCAGGCTGGCATTCACAAAGCAATCTGATAGATAATTCCTCTTAAGAAATGTGAGGGGGGAAAAGTTGTCATTTCTCATGCAGGGAGAGAAAATCATTTGCGTTCTATTTGTGGCAGTAGCAGCTTTGGATGAACAATGTTCCCAGAACATTCACCTCGGGAGATGTTAGAAGGATGAAGTGTGAGCATTTTTGCAGGATGCTTTGTTTCTGTAGCACCTCTTCCCAGAATACTCCAGGAGTGTTACAGTGACTGTCACTAGAGTTAGTGTCATTGCCCTATCCATTTCCAAAACAGGCATAAAAGTATAAAGCAGGGTCCTAGAACCTCATCATAATCAAAATGAATAGGGAGCCGACTTGTGTAGAAAATATAAAATCTGACCATTTCAGTGGGAAAAAGTACAGAACAAGTGAAATCACCTGTCATTGGCATTCATCGTTAGAAATTTTCTGGTTCTAAACTTGAAGGTATAGGAAGAAAGCCCATTTTAAGATGAGTTAATTAAACCTGTTAGAACATTATGATGGTTAAGTTTTGTTGTCAACTTGATCTTTTTAATTAACTTGGGTGGGTCTCTGAGGATATTTACAGGAAGGCAGCCTTTCAGCAAGGGGCAGGATGTAAAGAAGCTCAAAGGAGCTAGAAGTAAACATCCTTTCCTATGTGGGCAGTGCAGGAAGGAAATTCCTCCAGAGACTCAGAAAGCCATTAAGTCTGGGTAAGGATTGCAAGACCCCACCCTAAGCCTAGATAAAGGGGAAAATTTCTTTCCTTGGATCCCTCCTGCCTGTTTACTCTTCCATGTGTATGGTGTTGGTGATGGGTTTCTCTCTCTGCTTGGACCTGTGAAAGGGGAGAAGCCTCTTTTGCATTCTGGAACTTCCCTGTATCTATAGCTACAAATAAATCCTTTCCTCCCATAAACTGTGTGCCTAGTTTGAAATTTCATCCCAGCGGCCTGTGGCAGACTGCTACAAACATGAAAGAGAAATATAGAATTAGAATCATAGAAATACAGAATAAGAGTGACTTGGTATTGATGAACTCTTACAGTTCATCCAGTATTATCCCATTTGCACTAAAGGAGAGGCCATAGAGAAAGGCAGGATTGTGATAGGGGGTATCAGGAAGTGGGGGTTCTAGTTCTACTGCTAATAAATTTGCAATAGACAAATCATTAAGCTAGCATAAACACACAAGAACTCAGACTTGCTCCTTTTCTGTTGGCTAATTAAATATATAGGAGAGAGTGAGGGCAGGCTTAGATAGTACTTCCTATGATGAATTTTAAATTCCATGATTTAATTATATGTGACCTACCCCAGAAATTGCTACATAGCAGAGCTGAAGTGACTCTTCCATTATAAACTGTCACCTATTAAATAATATCACTCACGTAACACTACCCTACACTGTTTCTAAACTGTTGGTTATTTCATGTAATCCCAGTTTTTTAAGAGCACTCTAGTTAAGCACACCTGGGCTTATTGTCTTGGTGTTTGCATTTTCATTTAGGAATTTGTTGACAGGTGGTTAAAAGAAAGAGTATCCAGCAATGGTAGGGAAGAATCTGTCAGCTACAGGTCTGTAGATGGAAAGAGCCATGAGGAGTCCTAAAAAGGCCCAAAGGAACAAGTTGGTATATGTATCAACTTGGTGTTCCTGCCCCATTGCATCTTCATTCCCTTAAATAGATAATGTTTGACAGGGGATACAGCCAGTGATAGAGCACCTGCCTAGCATGCATGTGGTCCTGGGTTCCATCCCCCAAACCATTAAAATATATAATGTTAATTTAAATCAGCAAATTAATCTAGATGTTAATTATAATGTTCACTATCAAATCTTTCTATTCTTTAAGACTTGGAAGAAATAATCAGTTTCAATCAATCATTTTTTTTAATTTTTAAAATATTTTTATTTATTTGCAAGCAGAGAGGCACATACAAAGAGAGAGAGAGAGAGAGAGAGAGAGAGAGAGAGAGAGAGAGAGAGAGACAGAGAGAGAGTATGGTTGCACCAAGGCCTCTAGCCACTGCAAATGAACTCCAGATGCATACACCACCTTGTGCATCTGCCTTACATGGGTATTAGGGAGTTGAACCTGGGTCTTTAGGCACTGGAGGCAAGCACCTCAACTGCTGAGCCATCTCTCCCACCCTAACATTTTTTATCTGTGTGTAGAATGGTAGAGAGAAACAGTGCTTATAGTCAAAATCTCAATGTCAAAACCCCTAGCAGAGACCCACAAGCCACACAACTAAGCCCTCTTCTCTACTGAAAGTGGCAAAGATAAGAGCAGGCAATGGTACCAGTAAGCACTCAGTTATCAGGGAACATAGTTTTGATGTACATCCCTTCTGGAAGCTTAAAGGCATGTCCTGGAAGAGTAAAGTACTTTCAAGCCAACTTCATCCAAAGTCCCTTCACATGACCCCTCTGCCTGCACAGGACTACAGAAGGATACTTCAGCTTGCTAGAAGACCTTTCTTACAAAGTTAAGAGTTATTGGTTTTGTTATTATCTTCTTCATCCTGAATGACAAATATCCCTAGGATTTCTGAATTTTAATGATAAGTGTCTACAATCACTCTTAATTTTGGAGCACTCCTATCACTGATCGATTAAAAATCAGAGCACATGTCGTTTCTGTGTCAGCTTAGTCTGGTATTAACTGTTTGACAAATCATATTCTGCTTCCCTATTTCTTCTCTCATTTGTTCATCCCTGTTTCTTCTTAAAATATATTTATTTAATCATACACACATGAGAGAAAAGAAAGAGAGGGGAAGTATGGGCATTTCAGGGCCTAATGCCACTGCAAATGAACTCCAGACACAGACACCACTTTGTGAATCTGGCTTTATGTGGGGATTGGGGAATCAAACCTCAGCTGCCAGGCTTTGCAAAGAAGTGTCTTTAACCACTGACCCATCTCTCTAGCCCCAATTTCTGTTTGTTATTCGCTTCAATAATCTCCTTTATTCATTCATGAGTATGTAATAAACATCATAAATGCCCTGAATTCCATTATATTTTGATTTTGACATGCCAGTGAATAATGATAACATTAAATAATGGATTGTCACATGAAAGAGCAATATATTTTTTGCAAATTTTAGTAATACTTAAAATTTTCAGTATTCTGAAGAAATTTTATCATCAAGAAGCCCATGAGTTAATTGAGATTGTCTTGTGATAATATGTCCTTTGTGAGTTTTCTTGGAAAGCAATGTGTGAAGCAAGTTAGCAAAACAGATTTCAGACAAAGCTGACAATTTCAATTAACCTCATGAAACTTTAGAATTTTAGGAAAAATAACTCTCATTGATTTTTCTTAATTCAAAAAATCTACAAAACTACATCCCAGATTTGAGGGGATGTTCCTACTTTCCTTTGTGTACAGGGAACACTTAATTTTATAACTATATAATACAAAGATTCCAGTGCCAAGAAGACCAAATGTTTTATGGCATAATTGCATCTGCAAAATCTTTAATACTTATCTGAAATATCACTCACTTTTTAACCTTCCAATAATTTTTAAGTCAGAGAAAATCACTCCTATCAAAAGCATGAATCAACAAAAAAATTTAAGTACTTTAAATTGTTCATCATTTCTTAGGTTCACGCCCATTGATATGAAGATATGAACAACAGATATCAAAAAATAAAAACATGAATACAGTTGGGAAGAAAGAATATTGAAGAGGTGAAAGTGGTTTTAAAAAAGGTAGTGGGGGTGCATGTGACCAAAATATATTATACACATTATGCAATTGTCCAAAAATATTTCTAAGAGAATTTAAGTACTAAAATATTTTGATTTTAAAACATACAAAGCTGAACACAGCAGAATTCAGTTTTGACCATCATAACATTCCACCTGTTAGTTATTAACTCTAACATGATTATTTGTTAGAAAATAGCTTTGTCATATAGGAAATGGTTACTGTTCTTTATTTCATTCATCCAAATACACTAACAGGTATGGAGTCAAGCCTGTTTGTGATGATTTTGGAGAAGAAAGCTGATTTCAAGAAATGAACGTTCCTTTTCTGCCATCCAGAAATTATAATTTATCATTTATCTTGACAGGGAGGAAGCATATGTGTAATGTGTTATCCAGCATTTCATTACCATGACAAAGTACTTAGACTAACAGCTGTAATGAAGAAAAGTCTATTCTGGATGACAGTTTCAGAGGTTTCGGTCTGTGGTTGGTTGGCCTCATTGCTTCTGGCTCTGTGGTGAGATACAGCATCTTGATAGGGTGGAGTGTTTGGAGCAAAACTACTCACTCCTGACCACTGAGAAACCAGGGGAGGTAAGGGGCGACAGTCTAAGTATGCCCTTCATGGCTTACCCTCTGACTTAACTTCCTCCTAACTAGATCACACGTGCTAACACTTCTTCCAACTCCCAGTGGTCACCACAAGCTGGTGACCCAGGCTGAGAATGCTCATTTCCTTCCATATCTAAACTCTGAGGTAAGCAGAATTGTCACCACATAAATATCTAGGTGCAGAAAGTTGACCCAACTTGCCGAGGAATTAATAAACAAAGGCTACTTAGAAGATTGTGGGGAGGTGCGTAGATGTATGTGCTGATGTGCTCACCTGAAACAGGTGCACCTGCCTGCACTGGCCAGAGCTGACAGTCAGGTGTCCTGCTCTCTGTTCCTATCTGGGCTGCAGTCTCTTACTGATCCAAGAGCTTGCAGGCTTTTCGGCGAGTTCCAGCAATCCCTGGATCTCTGCTCCTCTAAGAGACTGGGGTTATATAGTCACATGTGTCCATGCCCA
Source organism: Zapus hudsonius (assembly GCA_004024765.1). NCBI lineage: Eukaryota > Metazoa > Chordata > Mammalia > Rodentia > Dipodidae > Zapus > Zapus hudsonius. The sequence goes on along the minus strand of PVHP010001881.1, from coordinate 66,344 downwards.
GGTGTTTAATATGAGTTCTGGAGAGTGAAACTCAGAAAGACTCAGGCCCTCCCTCATCCTTGCACACAGGAAGCACACTTAAATTCTGAGCCAACTCTCCAAACCATAAAGATAAATTTTGATACAAATGAAAGTGTTAGAAAGCTCTCGCAATTTGAAAATGAGAAAGTCAGATAAAAATGCAGCAGAAGTTGGAAAGATGGTATAGAACATCCAAAATAGTAGTCATTGTTGCTTCCCCATTGACTATTGAAAAAAAATATTATTCCAATATCCATAGGAGACAATCAAAATAAAACAAATTTGATCACAGCTAGAAAATTCCTGACTTCTAGGAGGCAGCTTTTTCCAAGGTCAAAGTTAGAGGAACTTGCTTGGTAATGAGGCTTCCGCAGTAGAGCCGACAAATGAGTCCAGACCCTTTCACTAACATTAAAATATATTCAATGGATTGTAGTCAGTGTGTTTCAAAAACTTCATCTAGACACATTCAATAGATTTAGAATTGTCTCACACAGAAATTATACTTGTTTGCATAGCATATCCATTCTAAAATGTGACTAAAAGAGGTTTCCTGCAGTGTCTGCACCAGAAATAGTTTGAATTCACTTGGTGTTCCCTTACTCTTGCTCATCTGTATCATCAAGAAGATAATCTTCAGTCTAAACACTCTTGGCAGCACAAACTGACAGCCCTGTGTTTCCCTGAACATGGGTAGCTATGGATTATAGTTCTAATCTTAGAACTTTCTCAACTAAACTGTAAAACCCCCATTGCCCCAAAGTGCTTGTGGGTTTTTTTTAACTTTTATAACAGAGTATTTATGAGACATTTTGGAATGTGAATTCCTGTCTCTGAAACAAAACTTCCTATTAAATCCATACACAAAGCCAGTAGGATCTTTTTGCTCAGTGAAGTAGGCAATTCAGTTAAGCCACAGTGATTAAAGTCATGGAACTAGCTGGGCCTGTAGTAACAATCTTATTCTTGTTTGAGAAACACTGACATCAATTTCATCCCTGCTGTGTGCACTCTCTCCAAAAACTGTCTAAAGAAAAAAATTAAATTTGTCTGTTTCATATGAGCACATATGCATATCTTTTCATAAGCGCCTGCATAGAACCATGGTGGTCACCTTTCTGGTTCCTTCATGTCTCTCTCTTCCCTCTTTCTCCCCTCCACCTTCTTGTACTAATCTATTCTCTGCTCCTTCCTGAGTAACTCCTTCAACAATTTAGGATTTGTTCTTTATTTAATCTTTGTTCATGGCAGATTACAGTGATACTGGGAAGATAGGAAGTGAAGAGAGCTAGCCCAGAACCAGGACAGATATAACTCTGAAAAAAAAAAAAAACCTCCACTTACCCATTTCTGCCAACTAAGCAGCCATCTTTCATAACTGTACTTCAAACTTCAAACCAAGCATTCAAATCAGGAACCTGTATGTACAGTTCAGATTCAGGCTAAAGTATATACACCCCTCCCCCATGTGTCCTTTCTCCAAAAGCCAGGCAATAAGCTCTAGAAAGCAAGCCACTGATCAGTCTTTTACTACTTAAAACCCTCGGACACAAATCTAACTTCACGTAGGAATATCAAGGAAGACTGATGGCATAGAAAGAGTACAGCAGTTCTTTTAAACAAAAGTAGCCATAGAACATCCATATGACCCAGAACTTCTAATTCCGGACATGTATCCATATGAGCCATAGGTACATATTCATCCATGTTTATATAACATCATTCAAAATGGCAAAGTCACAGAAGCCATCCACACGTCTATTGACAGAATAATAAATCATATGAAAGGCAGCCCTACAGTGACACACTAGTTGATGTTAAAAAGGAAAACCCCATGCTATAACATAAATGAACCTTGAAGCCATGCTAACTGAAATAAACCAGTTAGAAAGACCAAATTCTGGAGGTACTAGAGTCATCAAATTCATGGCGAGAGGAAGTAGTTGGTTGCTAGGAATAGTGTAGCAAAGAAACGTGGGGTTGTTGGTTGCATGCAGAGTTTCTGTTGTGTATGGTTGATGGCCATGAAGGTTGAATGGTGTAACTTGCACATAGGGATGCTTCAGACACTAATTTGTGCTCCATGTATTTTTGTCAGATTAACTAAATCAAATTCTACCTCCTTTATTCTAAATCCCAAATCCTTTAACAGTTATACCGGCTGCTCTATATCCCATTTCTCCATGTCCTAATTGAAATATTTTTCTGTTTGGAAAATGTTTTGCTCACTTACCTCTAATCTTTCCCGGACAGACCAGGGCAGAAAGTAGCATGGTCTCCCTGGGGAATATAATGGTTCTTGTTTGTTTGTTTGTTTTTCTCATGGGCTGTACCACATGCATTGCCGCAGTGGAATCTCAGAGATTATAATAATAATATCATGCCCAATGCTTCCAAGTAATACTTTTTTGCCTGTACTCTTTTATGTAGACAATGCAACAAGAGTCAATATAACTTCATTTTGTTACTTTTCCCATTCCAAGGAAAGAAATAAAAGTAGCTCCCTGAAAATAAATAGAGTTTGGTATAGAACTTTAGAATGCAGAATGCTTTCTTGTAAAAATGACATTTCCAATGATCCAATTTCTTTCAGTTGATTTTATGATTGAGTGGTATAATTTTTGTGCATATGTGTGTGGTGTGTGCAGTGTATGTGTTTAGGCGCCTTGTGTGAGTGGATGAGTGCATTTGCACATGCGTGCATTTATTTGCATGCGGAGACTGATGTTGGGTCCCTGTATTGCTCTCTATTTACTGAGGCAAGGTCTTTCTTGTGAACTGATTCCACTGATCTAGTTAGACAGCTTGTCCTTGGGATCCAGTTTCTACCTCCCAAATGCTGAGATTATAAGCAGATTACCACATCTGCTTGGCACTTCTGTGGGTGTTGGGGATCCAAACACAGGACCTCATGCTTGAACAACAAGCCCTTAATCGACTGAGTCATTTCCCTATGTCCTTAATGGTAGAATATTCACAGTGAGGAACCCTATGTGTTTTCCTTTATCAACCAGGCAAAGCCATATTCACAGCATATTCTCAATTCTCTTAGCATTGGAGCCAGGAACTTTTCCAATAAAGTCTGTCTTAGCATGGAAAAAAAATAATACATAGGAAATCTAATGGATTTGATCTATTTGTTTACCATTGGGAGATATTCTATGTCTTTTATGTACATATATTTTATGTCAATCATAACAGCTTGAATGTGATAGTCTACAGTGAAATTATCCTAACCATGGAACCAGTCAAGGGGGGGTTGTAGGGCATCTAACATGTTTTCAAGACTGAGCTCAAGGAATCCACTATCGAAATGTACAATTATGATCAAAAACATCTATAAAATCAATAACATAATTAAGCTCTGGATTCCTGAGATACCAGCTAAACATTAAGGTCAATCTATGTGTACAAAAACAGATGAAAATTTAGCTAACAAAACAAAGGAAAAATATGGCTAGAATATGTGAAAAAACCTCTTTTTAAAATTATTTTAATTTTTAGCTTATGGACAATCAAGGGTTGAATGCAACACCTACCTTTTCCCTTTAAAGAGGTTGTTTGCAAGAAAGAAAGTATAAGCCAAAGTTCATATTGTACACAAGATAGTAAATTGCTGAGTCATGCCCTTTATAGGTTTTATGTTGAATGAAGTGCTCTCTCTGTCCACTTTGTATGTTAAAATAGCCCCTTTTGAAAAGATAGCAGAGAACTTAAGGTGTCTGTGGAGGCTCTTCCATGTAAAAGATCCCAAAGGTCCCTTGAAATTGTCAATATTTCAGTTCATGTTCTCTATTCTCAAGCCGGAAGAAGGTTGACAGACAACCGAAACTGTTCACTGAGTACATCTTACTTTCTCTCCTTTCTTAAAAAAAAAAATAATAAATAAATTTTCTGCAGAGGAAGTAGTTACCTACTCCCATCTGACAGTATAAAAATTAAAATGACCCCAAACAACCTTTGTGCCCAATGCTTAATGTAACAGGAACCATTTGTCAGAGAGACAGACAGGCAGGCAGACAGTTAGGCAATTCTATTTGCTGTACTCTGCAACAGTCTCTTCTGTTCCAGCAGAGTAAGCTCGCTAATTCTTATCCTCAACCTGCTCTGCATAGGTATTGTTTCCCTATATCCACAGGTGTCAGGAAAGAGTGGTGTAATTCAACTGAAATGAAAGTTTCTATTGATTTCTATTTAATTAAGGGATACCCCAACCTGTAAGCTGTATTCTTTTGTTCGTCTTCAAAATCATAGCATTTAATATTTTTTAAAATGTAAGTAGAACATTTCTTCAACACTGACATTGTGGTCTCCATTTCATATGGGTGTTGATTCATTAAAAAAAAAAAAACACTAGGAAACATGTTTTGTCCATATTCCCATTTTCAGCTAAGCAAGCAAGGCTCAGAAAAGTGAAGTGAATTGCCTCAAAATATATAACTAGTAAGAAGAAGAGTCTGAAAGGATTGAAACTCTTAACTATGTATGTATGTCTCACAGTTTTATAAGCTTCCTTCAAGTCCGAAAGCCAAGTTGCCTGCAATTACTCAGTAAATGTGATTGTACATAAATCCTATTTAGTCCAGGCTCTTCTCTATAAGCCTTCTAAATATCTTCTATGTCTTAATTCTTTCCTTTTTCCTGTCCCATTTGAGGTGCTGAGAATTGAACTCAGAGCCTTGTACATAAGAAGAAATCCTCTAGCCACTCAGCTACCTTCCCAGCCTCTTAAGTGAATTCTTATTTTAATCCATGTTACCCCTCCTCTAGAAGTTACATTATTTTTGCCTATATTATCTGAGTTGTCTCCTCATTGGTCTTTTCTAAGAAGCATCACGTAGAGGAAGAGCTGGAAACTTCCAGCATCTTCTGGTTGTTCTTCAATGCATCTCTGCTTCCATATGGTCACAATGCCGGAGGCCATGCCTGGGGCCTGATACATTGTGGGGTTCCTGCAATTATCTGCTGGTGAAAGCATACGGGACTTGGTAAATAGAAAGATATATGACTATCAACACGAACAATTTATAGTTCCTATAGCTAAGAAAGTTCCTGAAAGGAGGAAAGAGGGCATGCACTAATTCTTATAACACAAAACAAAACTAGAGGTCTTTAGGATAAAGGAAACATCAATTCTTTCTGTGTAAATGTTGCCCATCCTTCATTTCAATAATACTCCTCACAACCAGCAGAATCTGTGGTAAGTTTAACCAGTGACTGTTATCAGAGGCAGCGTCAATGACAAGGGAAAGGAAATTACAGAAAAAAAGGAATAAGAAGAGTGTGATGAAGACAGAGGCACAAGGGAAAACCAAAACAAAGGCTACATTACAAAGCAGAGAATTCGCCAAGAATAGCTGAGAGAAGTGAGGGAATGACCCCGATGGAGAGACAAGGGAAAAGAATCATGGATTCAGTTTCTAGAAAGATATTTTCTATGTGTCCATTACATGCCAAAGACTTGGGGGTCGGGAATTAATGGAACATCAATCAAAGGACAAAATCACCTGTCCATTATATCCACAGCCTAATGAAAGGAAAAGACAGCAGGACACCAGGAACGATGGCTCAGTCACACATGCACTATGTGGAAGAAGGAGATGCTGGAAATAAACCAAAGAAGGTAGAAAAAGTGAAGATAATGGGTCAGAAGTGAGGGCTTCCAGAGTTTACATGGGTGCTCATGGAAGGTCTCCAACAAGGACAAGCCAGGCCTGTCACTGTAAAGGAGTGGGCTGAAGACTCCAATGGCCAGTGCAAGGCTCTGAGGCAGGAGCTGGGTTGGTTTGGTCCTTATGGCTGTGTCATATGAAGAATGGTGACAAAGGGGGGGCAGGGGCTGGCTTTTGCTTCTGGAGGCTTTTGAGCAGGGAAGAGACATTGACCAACTCATTATTGAACATCCTCATGCTGGCTTCTCTTGTGACCATGAATGATGGAGAGGTATAATAATTATTTTTGCATCACTGTGATCAGAACACTGAACAAGTGAGGTAAGACTTCTTCGGCTCATGGTTTCAGATGATCTCAATCCTCCATAGCAGGAGAGGTACAGTGACGTTCACAGCAGCACAAGTATGCAGCAGAGGCTGTTCATATCATGATGCACAGCATGCAAAGAGAAAAGCTAGAAGCAAGGGCCAGCATCCTTCAAAGGTGTGCCTCAGTAACTCAGGGACCAGCTAGACCTGCCTTCTCAGTGTTCCACAGCCTCACAAAACAAGGCCTCCAGCTGGGGGCCAGCACTCAAAATGTGAGCCTGTGGAGGAGATTTCAGATTCAACCCACAATAAAGAGCAACAGCGGAAACAGATCAAAATGGGGAAGGAATGGAAGGAGGGAAATAGGAAAAGAGAAAAAGAGAGAGAGAGATTCTGAGAGTAATGTATGATGGTGAGGATGGAAGTGGCTGGAAGATTGGAAATGTTTAAATTCTAGAGATGATTGGAAAGAAACAAGCAGTGTGCTTATTAACTTAATATGAAGGACAGATAAAGGAGTCAAGTCAGCCCAAACAAAGAGGAGATGAGAGTACCCACTAGCTGAGGTAGGAGAGCTGGAGAAGGAGCTGGTTTGGGGGCTCTTCTGAAACTCAGGTATGACAACTAGCCTTCACACAGGGCCCAAATGAAACCTACGAGAAAGAGACGAGACAAACAGGAAACCCATCACCACAGCAAGTCTTATGACCCATGAAAGGCGAATGGAGACAGACACCAAAAATACCCAACACAATCTAGGGCAAAGATCCAGAGATACTTAAAATCTCAACAATAAAGCAGACTCAAAACTCCCACTACGACTCAGGGAACTGAGTGGAAGAGGGGGAGGAATCATTGTAAGAGCCACAGTGGGGAAGAATATCCAGAGACATCACCCCCCTCAGCAACAATGCCCAAAGAGGGAAGGGGGAAAAAAAGAAAGAAAAACTGTCTACCTCTGGTGCAGTTCATAACCCCCTATCCTATGGACAGATCCAGTATGCGCACCAAGGAAGGACCCCCGTGGGTAGGGGACAGAGAGGAGGGAAACAGGGACACATTCACAAGATTTGATTATACAACGTATATACTTATTCATAATAAAGATATAAAAAATCAATAAACACTCTAAATTTTGTGTTACAAAAAATTAGTTAATTAAAATGCCAATGGCTTATCCAAAGGCAGACTATCAAGTGAATAACTTGCAGCCACAAATGAAAAAGAATTGAGAAAACAGCAACAAAAAACATAGGACAAAGGGTTTCACAAATAAAGAAGTAGGTGATCAGGCCAAGTACTTTGGATCACAAAAGCACAGTAATGGTGACTTTGGCCAGGCTTCTTGGGTCTGATGGAGAAAGAATGATTTGAAGTCAGCTATCTAGGGCAGAATTCAGTCAGTGATTAAGAAGGCAAAAAGAGGTGACAAAGAAAACACAGCCTGAGAACACTGCAGTTGGACTCCCCTGGCAGCACCAAGCCCTGTAAGTTTGCTAGACAATGCCTTTTCATTGAATGTTATTCTGCAGGGTATAGTTAAAAGCCACATTCCTCTACCCTTTTCCCCACCATAAAGCTAAGTAGAGGCATGCTGTTAAAAAGCACTGTGAAACAAAAGCCAAGCAAGTGAGTGCATTAAATCCATGAAAAATTAGGAGGTAGAGCTTTGCAGCTAAAATCTGATTAATTTACTTCATTAAAAAAGGGACATTAACACAGAAAATAATGTAGTACAATTAAAGATCTCATTAAAATCTTTATTCACAAATTAGGGGAGGACCACAGGGAAGTAGAAAAGACTTGGAGACAGGAGGAGAGATCGACCATTTCTCTAGCCTTCTCTCATTCTTCCCTGAAATCCAGATGGAAGATGTCAACAAGAAACGACATTGTCCCTTCCTTTCTGCTTAACAGCTGTGACCATCTCCTGCATATGCACAATTGGATTTTTCCCAAGCATTCCACCCACTGTCACATGCAGATACTTCTGACATACATTGGTTCCGTTTTTCCACTTTCCAATGGTGTGTAGGCAATACACGTTCAGTAGAAACCTTCCTTTAAATTCTGAATTGTGATCTTTTGGAAAACTAGCTATTTTCAGCATCTAGGGCCTGTATATGTTTTCTTAGATCTATTACCAAAGGGTCTTTTGTTTTGCAATTGAAAATCCTATTTTTCATTTGGATTTTCACATGCTGATTGTTAGAATCAACAGTTAAATTTTCATTTATATGTGCTTGTATTATTTCTTGGAACCTTGCTGACCTCACGAGGTATAGGAGTTTGATGTGGACACCTTAAGGTCCTATATATAGAGATCATGCCATCTGTCATGAGAACAGCATTATTTCTTCTATTCTGATCAATATAACTTTATTCTCCAGCACAAACATGCAAAGATGGGCAGCTTGGCCTTGTCTCTGATCCTACAAGGAAAGCATTCAGTCTTTCATGATTTAATGTGTTTGTTATTATCACCAATCTCTTCCTCTTCCTCTTCCTCCTCCTCCTCTTCTTATGTGTGGTATGCTTGCATAAACATATGCATGTTTGTATGTTTGGGCCACATGCATGTATGTGCAGGTGCACATACACATATGTGTGCATGCACGCAGAAGCCAGAGGTTCATGTAGGGTGTCTTCCCCAATTGCTTCTCCGCTTTATTTTTGAGACAGGATCTCTCATTGAACTATGAGCTCATCAATTCAGCTAGACAAGCTAGCCAGCAAGATCTGAGCATTATCTTGTCTTCACGTCTCCAGTCCTGGTATTATAGGTGTGGAAGCCACCACACCTGAAATTTCATGTGGGTATGAGGGACGCTAACTCAAGTACTTATAATTCACTCAGCAAGCACTTGGCCCACTCAACAGCCCCTGCTGTAGGCTTTTGGTTTTGTTTTGTAATGTTTACTATTAAACAATAAAATTGTCCACTACTGCTATTATTCTAAGTATTTTTATATAATGATTGATAAGTGCTTTTTTGGTAACCATTGTTATCATTTCATTCTTCTTTTGCTTGCAACATGGTGGACTGTATTAACTGATTTTCAAATCAATTCAGTTGAACTAACCAAACCAAGTTGGAATCCTTGGAATAAATCTTAGTTGATCTGAGTGTTTAATTCTCATGTGCGTGTATGTCTGTGAGCATGCAGTGTGTGTGTGTGTGTGTGTGTGTGTGTGTGTGTGTGTTGCTAATTTCTCTTTACTGTTTTTTTTTATTTTTGACATTTCACACACATATAGATTGTATTTTGATCTTATTAACCCCAACTCTCTTACCCCCTTTTTTTCTATATTCATGATTTGAAGTTTTATCATTATTCTTGTGGTTTGGCTTTGGAGGGGGATGTTATATAGAATTGGTGTTTTTGTTTGTTTGTTTTGTTGTTGTTGTTTTAAAAAGATATTTGGTGGTGTTATCAGAGTCCCAGTTCTCCAGGGATACTACCTGGGTCTGGATATATGTCTCTACAATTTTTTTAAATGTAATTTTTTCTTCTTAACAAACATAGGGCTATTTATTTTATATTAGATGAATTGAATTAGTTTATATTTTTGATAGTGACACATTACATTCAAAACATTAAATATATGTGTATAAAATTATTCATATTATTTCCTTATTACTTTTGTTGTCTATAGGTCTTTATTCATATTTCCTGTTCTATTTCATTCTTCACATTGGCAGTTTGTACATTCTCTTTCTTATTTTGTGCTAATCTTGGTGAATTCACATCTGATTCAGGCTGATCAGTTTTAAATCCATATTATTTCTCTATTGAAATTTATTTCATCCTGATTCTTCTAGGTTCTAAAAGTGAGGTGTTGGGTTGCTCATCTGAGGCTTTTCTTTCTAGCATATACAGTTTAGTGAGTATCCCTTTCAACCCTGCTTTATCTGTGTCTCATAATGTTAATATGTTGTATATTGATTATCATTCAGCTCCCTGTTATTTTCTTCACAAATTCCTCTTTGCTCCATGGCTCAGTAGATGTGGTTGATTTAGATTCAACAAATTTGGGTACTTTCTGTGATATTGTTCCAAAATTGTTTCACTTGATTATACTTGAAGAAAGCACAACATATGATTTCAGTCCTTTTAAGTTCATTGATGTTTGTTTTATCCAAAAGACATAAAATATGTTAGGGTATGTTTCATGGGCATTTACAAAGAGTCTGGTTTTGGTCTGAGTGTGCACTAGATACTGTGGGCTTAAGTCCCTTTGTATCCTTGCTGATTTCAGTCTATTGTTGAAATGGGGACATTGATTTTGATTCATAAGGTTGATTTGTCACTTATCCTTTTTATCATATTTAATTTACATATTTTGCAACTCTTGTGTTTAATTACAGGTATGTGCACCACACCCAACCCATGTTTATTTCATTTTCTGTGGTTTAAGTGAGTTTGTTGTAGAACATATGCATATATGTACAATGTGAGCATGCTTTTTACATGAACAATCTGTATTTTAATCAGTAAATTACATTATTTATGTTTAAGGTAATTTTTATGTACTATGTCTTAAATCTGACATTCAATTTTTTGTTTATACTGGACTTAATTTCCCTGTTTATCTTCTTGTGAATTACATAAATAAAGTTTTGAATTCCATTTCAGTTTATCTCTAATGTTTTCCAGTATATCTCTTTGCAGAGCATGTATAATCATTGCTTTAAGAATTATAGGTGCATACCTTACCATAATGAACTGATGCTATCATGTTACCAATGGAAGTAAATTGTAGAAACCCCATCTCTATGTGTTTCCTTAGAACATGTATTTACAAGGGGACACAGAGGATGGAAGTCAAGGAGAAGACAAATGAGAATAAAGTATATGTAAATGCCATAATAAAACCCATTACTTTGTAATATAAACTTAAAATATTAACTTTTTTTAAATTAGTCAAATAAAAAGTCAATACAAGCTGGGTGTGGTGGCACATACCTTTAATCTCAATACCTGGGAGGCAGGGGTAGGAGAATTACTGTGGGTTCAAGGCCAGCCTGAGACTACATAGTGAATTCCAGGGTAGCCTGGGCTAGAGTGAAACTCTACCTTAAAAAAAATCCAATACAGTTTTCAATTTTCAAGTATTTTTCTCCATTTATTTATTTAGTTAGTTCATTTGAATTTTCTATAAGGTTAAACTCTCAACCCCCCCTACCCAGCTCCCCTTTTCCTGAGAGCCCTCCTCTGTGGGGTTGTTGGTATTCACTGTGGGTTCATAAGGCTTCCTTCTATGTGGGGTACTGTGCCTCCAGATATTCCTACCAATCTGTGGCTTTTGCAATGGATCTGTCCCCTCTTCTGCAATGTTCCCTGAGCCATAGTTGGCCTGTTAGCAGTGTGATTTAGTGTTGAGATTCCTGTGGCCTCTGCATTTCTGCTTTGATGGGGTTTGACTGGCCATGTTGTCTGTCGTCATCTCCCTGGTGCTGGTTGTCCAGCTATCAGTGAGAGCAGTCAGTTTTGTGCTTCCTCTACAAGGTCTCCTGGGCCCACAGTGAGGTGTTAGACTTGGGACATCCTGAAGGGTGCAGTCGGCTCCTTTTTCTTGTTTTGATGGCTCTTGGATCACCTCAGTATTCTGTGCCATCTGTAAAAAAGGACAGATTCTCTAACCAAGGGTGAGAGCAGTTTTGATTAAAGAGAATATCCAGTCATTTGAGAGACTTTTTTCTGTGTGTGCTCACCCTTCACATATATCTAGGCAGTCATAATTTTTAGTTCAACTGTCAAGCATAATTTAGAAATTTTAAGATGAGGCGGGCCTGATTCATTTTTCAAACTACGGTCTTGCTCTAGTCCAGGCTGACCTGGAATTGTGGTCTCAGGCTGGCCTCGAGCTCATGGCAATCCTCCTACTTCGGGCTCCTGAGTGCTGGGATTAAACATATGTGCCAACATGCCCAGCTCATCAGCTATATTTTTGCTTGCAGTGTTTTTCATCTTTCTGTTCTAAAAAAAAAATCTTTATTTTGTGATGAGAGAGAGAGGGATGGTGCAAGACGGCACACCATGGCCTCCTGCCTCTACAAACTCCAGATGCATACACCACTTTGTACATCTGGGTTCACAGGGGTACTGGGGAATTGAATCCAGGCCATTAGGCTTTGCAGACCAGTACTTTAACCATTGAGGTGTGTCTGCTGTTTTTTCTTCTTGATATCCCAATTTCTTTCTCAGTGGAAAACTGCCTTTAGCTTATTTTTCTAGGTCTGCCATTGATAAACTCCCTGTGTTTTACTTCAGCTGAGACAGTGCTTTCCTCTTGATCCCCGAAGGATATTTTCACTAAATTTAAAATGGTTGCCACTTCTTTTAGCATCTAAGGATATTTTGCCCCTTCCTTCTGGCTCTCACTCTTTCCAGTGAGAATTTCAGAATTATTCTACTTCCTTAATTTATGGCTGAAAGTAGCCTTTTCCTCTGGCTACCTTCCAGCTGTTTTTTTTATCTTTAGTTTTCAGATATTAAATTAGTGTGTTTTGACATTTTTCTTTGCATTTATCCTGAAGGCTTTGGGGTCTTGCAAAATTTGGAGAACTTTCTCTACCATTATTTAAAATATATATTTCTAGTACTACCCACTTTCTCCTCTCCTTCTGTTTATTCCAACTAGTTAGATAGTTATATAGTTAGATCTTTTGTAATCCCACATCACCCCAAGCCTCAGTTTCTTTGCTTGTTCTCTATAATCTATTATTCCTCCTAGTTTTTAAGATAGGGATACTTCAATTGACCAATTATTTCCTCTTTCCTTTCTATTCTACTCTTGAGAACATCCTTTAAGCTCCTTAGTCATTATATATTTCATTTCTAAAATCTCTGCTTGGTTCTTCTCCTTATCTTTTATTTGTTCAATGGGGCCTTCCAATTTATTCTGTTTTTTTCAGGTGTGTTTACTGGTGCTTATGGAAGCATTTTATCATGACTTCTTTTAGATCCTTTGTCAGATAAAGCTAAATTCTCTCTCATCCAGGCGTTTCATCTACTGAGCTTTTCTCCATTTCAGATCTTCCCAATTCATTTTATAAAAATCATTTTTATGAACACCTACATATTTTTGACTCATTATGGAACTCTAATATTAATTACTATCTGAATATTAATTAGCTAGTTTCCTCTGGAAACATTCTGGGAAGAGATTAGCATGTGGGTGTTAGCTCATTAATGTCAGGTGGAGACAGATAGCTCATTCCACTCAACCTCCTTTAACAAGTAATGGGGAAGGATTCATTTCTCTATCACAGGGTCCTTGTGGGAATTAGGAATTCCCAGGTGAGGAATACCTTCATTGCCACAGGGTCAGATTTCTGGCTCTCCACTAGGTTTGCAGGGATACCATCACAGTAGTTAGGAGAGGGGACTGTCTCATTGCTACAAGGTGGGATTAGAAGTCTTTGTTCCCCACAGAGGCCATTGACACATGAGGAAGAGGCACCTGATGCCTGCCCAGTGGGGATTGAAATTCCAGGTCTGTTTGAAAGTCTTTGACATCACCCTGCAACAACTTTGATACAGCTCCTTAGACCTCTGGGAGGCTGCAGCTCTGGGTTCCTCACTTAGTCTTTCTTTCTGTAAGTAAGAAAGAACTCGTAGACCCTTCTGTGATCATGTCTGGAGAAGAAAAGCTATTATTCAATATTTTTGTCTTATTAGACTGCCTCTCTCCTGCTCCCTTGGGCAAGAGAAAGAAGGATTCTGGTTTTGATTTTTTGTTTTTGTTGGGTTTGGGGTTTGTGGGGGGGTATATGTGTGTTTGATTTTGTGTGTGCATGTGTGTATGTGAGTGCATTTGTTTGGGGATACATATACATGCACAATGTAGAGGCCAGAAGTTGACAATTGATATCTTCCTCAGTTGTTCTTATTTAATGAGTCAGGGACTCTCACTGGAGTGCAGAGCTTACCATTTTAGTAAGTCTCACTAGTCATCTTGTGCTGGGTATTCCATCTCTACCTACCCAGCTCTGAGATTACAGATGGCCTCCATGACAACCTGGTATTTATATGGGTACTGGGGATCAAAACCAGGTCCTCACACTTACATGGCAAATGCTTTATCCACTGAACCATCTCCCTAGCCCTGTGTTTTTGCTATTAGCATTTCAAGATTGCTAAAATTTTCAGTTCCAAATCTGAAATGTATGAGTGAGCCCCAAGGAAACTATCACCTCAGATCTCAAGTTTCCTGCATGGTCTGCTTTATTCCCCTGCCCATTGTAGTAACTTCTTAGTATTTGTTTAATACCCAATGTCCAGGAATATCAGCTGTATCTATGAGGACCAAACAGGAAAGTACATCACTATCTTTCCAGAGCCAAAGAGGATTCACATTTATTCTTAAATTGCATTTTACTCACCAGCCAGTTATTATAGCTCCTACAACAGGGATAGCAGAAGAAAAAACTCAAGGAAAAAAATATTTCTTTCACACCATCCTCTATGAAGAAAGCATGAATGGGAACCATTGATAAAATGCACCAGCCAGACAAATGGTTGACTGCTAGGTCCACTTTATGCTTGCCAAGGTTATTTTCAAACATCTTCACTCTTAAGTTCCATGAAGTTTTTGGCTTCTCACCCAACTCTCAAAAATCCCCAAGATGCTCCTGTTTGGGATATACAGATGTGTTTACATGTGTGTACCAGGAGATAGTCCAAATTCATTCTGAATATTTGTCAACAACAGATTCCGAGGTAAGTGAGGATCTTAAAATGCCCTGTATCTGATGTTTTTCAAACATCCTTAAAGCCCTCAGTAGACTATGAATTCCAAGGAGAGCCAGCATGCTCATCTACCTCTCCCCAGTGATTCCTGGGCAATTACTTCACAAAATTATTTTTCTCTACAAAAACTCTTATCATTTGTAAAATAGTAAACCTATTTCTTCTGGTTTATATTAAAGAAGAAAAGAGACTCCAGAACTTGAAGTAATTTAATCTTAAGAAGCCAGAGTGCTAGTCCTGGGCTCTGGCAGAATGCATCACCAGTGGCTGGAGAGATGGCTCAGCGGTTAAGGCACTTGTTGCCTCCAGTGCCTAAGACCCCAGGTTCAATTCCCCAGGACCCACATAAGCCAGACTCACAAGGTGGTGGCCCTGGTGCGCTCTCTCTCTCTCTCTCTATATATATATATATAGATAGATAGATAGATAGATAGATAGATAGATAGATAGATAGATATCTAGATAGATAGATAGATGATATAGATATAGATATAGATATAGATATCTGCTTAAAAATAAAAATATTTAAAAAAAAGAATGCATCATCAGTTCATACCCAGTGGAGATTAAAGCTGGACCCAACTGTTAGATCCAGACAAGGGATGTGGTGACAGCCTGTGCAGTGTCCAGTTGTCAGTTCAGAGGGCTGGCCAGAAGGCAATTCAGTTCTCCACCTGAGCTCTTCCTCCTTCAGAGTCCGTGGACTTCAGCATAACATTACAGGAGACCTTTTCTGTTTCCTTCTCCGACAGTCTGGCTGTTGTCACTTCCTGCTTCTACAGCACTTTCAGCCAAGAACATGAAAGTTGGCACCTAAGCATATCTCACAGGAACATACAGAAATGCTTCTGGGAAATGGAAACTGTGAGAAGAAGCAAAATAGCCATCACATTTTCATTGATACTTTCCAATTTTGCAAAATTATTTTTTCTTTCCCAACAGCATTGCCCTTACTAGAGGAGACATGTTCCTCTGCATCTCTCCCACCCGCCTCTGTGAAGAAGGCACGAACAAGAACCATTTCATAGCCTGCACCCACTAGACCTTGTGTGTTAACAGGACCTACTTCAGAGCTGCCAAGATGAAAGAGAATAGACAGCCATTTCATCTTCTTGGATCAATCCTGTCCTTGTCATGACACTGTTTTAGAATGCATTATAAGAAACCCAGGGGCTCCTGGCTATTATCATTGGAAAAATTTAAACTCTTGAGTATAAATGAGATAAAGTAAATAAAGCAAGCTGGGAAAAACCAATGAACTTGGGCTTGGACTCATCCAAGTCCGTAGAAAAAAATTTTTTTCTGGGTCTCAAGAGGTCAGGTATTGAAGCAAAAATATACAGAACACGAGGGAGTTGGGAGTTCTCACCATCATATAATCCAAAGGACATTGTGTGCCTTAACACAATCGCATGCTACCTCAAAGAGTGAGAAAGGAGATAGAAATTTTTATATGTGTGCATATCAAAATGATACTGGAAATCGATGACTAGCTGAATGATAGGGTGGGAACACCAGTCTTAGAAAGAAGGAAAATGTGTGATCCAGATACATAATTATTCTGAATGTCTTTGAATTCGAGATTTCTTCATCCAGATGAAGACTGACATTGTAAAACCACACTTTGAGGAGAAAGGTGGCATGAGAGAATCATACTATAAATCAGCACGTTCTAAGAAATATGATTTTTAATATTGAGAGGCCTTAAATTTACCAGAAGTTTGAAGATATAAATCCCTGTTGCAGTGCTAGCATCTAATCTAAAGCTTTCTTTTTGTTTTTGAAAGTGTCTGTGCATGTTTGTATGTGTACATGCATGTGCATGTATGTGGAGGCCAGAGAGAAACGTTGGGTGTCTTCCTCAGTGGCTGTCAACCTTCTTATCTGAGACATGGTCTCTCACTTGGAACCACAGCTAGCTGGTCTAGCTAGGCAGCTTGCCCCAGGAATTGGCTTATCTCTACTGCCTCAGGTATGCACCTCCATACCTGGTGTTTACATGGTTCTGGGATCTGAACTCAGACCCACATACTTACATGCATGTCAAGTGCTTTACTAACTGAGCCATTGCTCCAGCCCTGGTCTGTAGCTTTCTGACTCAGTATCAGATAGGTTCTCAAATGAAACAGATGAACTAGTTTGCCATGGTATTTATTTTGGTTTTCTGTGTTACAAAAAGCACCAAAAGAAAGAATAGTTGCCAAGAAAATTTTAAATGAATAAGTACAAATAATCTGAGAATACGATCTAGGGCTTGAACTGGTCCAAACTGGAACTTCTAGGAGCTGTCTGTGCTGTCACACACAAATAAAAATTCCCGTGCCTTGTCACTGGAAGCCAAACCGTGCATCCTGCCTCCAGCAGATGAGCCTTCGGGGCTGTACAAGTCTGCCTCACAGGTCAAAAGAAAACCACTGACCCCACTGTGCAATGTGCAATACAACTTAAGCATAGAATACCAGACGGATGGAAAGTGACAGACCTAATAAGCCACTTCCAGAATCTGCATGAACCTAATTGCACAAAATCCTCAGTGCAGCTGCTTCTATTTGCTACCTCAAATCCTCAAGCCAAATAGCCTAGATCAGAGCTCCTCGGCAGCAAGCTCTTAAACTGCCCGAGCCATCCTAAATGGACTGTCGGGTTTATCTGAACCGTGGCTCTAATTAGGAATTATTAAAGGAACTTTCCAATATTCTGCAGCGAATAATGTAAGTTAAGGATATTGGTTGTGCCTGTGGCGTGTGGCTTATTTTTTTAATATGTCTCTCAAATTTTTAAAAGAGATACATATTTTGAATAAATAAAGTAACAATCAAATATTTTAGATCCCATGATGGTTCTATGGTCTGGTAAACATAGAACAGATTTTTACCAAATATATATATACATATATATATATATATATACAGGTATATATATATATGCATGCAGTACCTCAGAATTAGACACACTGAAGGATTCAAGGGTCTATTTAACTTGCTTTTCCACTGGTCTGCCTATATGTCTGATTGCTCTCTTTCACAAATAATGTCTTATAGTGAAAATTTCAGGAGGTAGTTGTACAAAGAATACAGCCCTCACTCCATCATGCTTGTTGTGGCATCTGAGATAGACCACATATATGTGTGTCCCCAAACTAGACAGTGAAATCCCAATCCCCAGTGTGATGATATTAGGAGGTGTGGTCTTTGGTAGATGACATACCATGTGTTAGAATTCTCATAAGTTCAATTTTTGCTCTTATAAATGAAACCCCAAACAGCTCATTTCCCCTCTGCTGAGAGGTCATTGTGAAAAGAAAACCATTTATGAATCAGGAATCAGTTTTGACATAATCCTGGCAATCTAGAAGAAAAAGGGTAGTCCCGTTGCAGAAAAACCCCAGGATGTCTTGAGAATGGATTTGGAGATGACCTAAAGGATTCCATGACTGCAGTTTCCCCAGCACTATCACCAAGCATAGACAGGTTTGAGTGGTGCATGAAGCAGCCTCTATTACATGATCCAATTTACATGATCCGTATAGACAAGGTCTCATATCTCCAAGGGATTTGCTGCATAGTCAAGAGGGATTCTAGCCTCAGAGTCTATATGTTCCTGCCTGTGCGTTATATTACTAATACTGCCCCGTTTTCTCGGAAAGAAATGAAACATCTGGTTTTAGCTTTCTGAGAAATATTCATTCTCATTTTTACAGTGGTTGCACCAATGTGCATTCTTCCCAGCAGTGCATAAGGGTTCCCCTGTCTCTCCATCTTCACCGGCATTTGCTAAAATCCATTCCCTTGACAATAGCCATGCTACTCAGGGTGAGAGGAAATCTCAAAGCAGTTTTTTTTTAATTCGCTCTTCCAGACAGCTAAGGGTGTTGAACACTTTTTCAAATATGTACTGGTCATTGATATTTCTTCTTTAGAAAGTGTTTTATTAGATTCTTTGGTCCATTTATTAATTACTTTACTCACAATTACTTTATCCAGCTGTAAAGAATGAAATTCTAACATGTGCAAGAAAATGAATATAACTAGAGATTGTTAAACAAAATAAGTCAGACTCAGAAAGACAAAGGTCCCGTGTTTTCTATCATCTGAGGAATGTAGATTTGTGTGTGTGTGTGTGTGTGTGTGTGTGTGTGTGTGTGTGTGTGTCTGTAAGGGGAGGAAGAGATCTCAAGAAAGGGGCAAAAAGAAGGTAATAGAGTACATATGACAGGTAAAAGGAAGTGAAGACTATTTGGCAGAAAGAAGGAAACCAGTAAAATGGCAAAGTGGGAACAGAAGTAGACAGTGGGGAAGAGAGTGACATCTTCGCATGAAGAGGCCATAATGAAATCCATTACTTTGTATGCTAACTTCAAAAACAAACTTTAAAAAAAGAAATTATCCTTATCTGAAGTACAATTGCCTTTAATATTAATTTATTAGATCTTTCTTGGTTGCAGCTCTGCTTTCATGGCGACCCCTCCAGATGTTCATTTGATCATGACATTCACTTCTTATCCACAAACCTCTAAAGTGCTATTAAGCTGAATGAATATTAGACATTTTCACTGATAAAAAGCTTTCCATTCTTTAATACCTATTTAAGGTTGTCAATGATTTCTAGACCCTTTCCAAGCAATCAACAGTGAAAAAAATGAAGCTTTTACAAGTACATATTTCAGGTTATGATATTCATGTTATCTTCATTAGTAAGTCAAAGCCTGGAAAGCACGGTGATGAAGGAAAGGCCGAATAAAACAATATCATTTACGCTAATTTTTGCATCATCAAAGAGTTTATCTTCCCCTAGGTGATATCTCATCAAATGTGTTCATTTATTCATTCACTCATTTATCAAATATGTATTGGCACTGACAACGTGTCAGGCTGTATTCTTGTCACTGGGGTTATAGGCGGTGAATGAAATGAGTAAAGCCCCTATTCTCAAGGGGTATATATTCGACCAGCAGCAACGGAGAGCAAACACGTACATAGTAATGAATTGTCTGATAGTGCCAAATGTCAAGGAAAATAAAGCCAGGATGGAGTGCGGAGAGACGAGCAGAGGGATGATCACTGCAGAATAAATCCAAGGAGGTGGTATCAGAACAGAGATCTGGATGCAAAAAGAAGGGTATCACGAAACAGGCCTGAAGGGAGGATGAAGTAGGGGTGTCCTGAGATGAGAAGGCCAGTGGAGACAAAGGGTCAGCTGAGAGTGGAGCTCACAGGCCCACACATGAGTTTGTATTAGATTCTGCCTGGAATAGAAGGCATCACAAATGTTGTGAATAGACACATTAAAATATATGCACATACCCATGTCTATTACTCTGGTGTTTGTAGACTAGACTCAAACAGAGCAAAGTGTTTTTTTAAGGCACTGTAATGATGAAGTAACTTGAGTATTTGAAGTGAGGGACACAGCATATGTGACAGACATCAACGTGGGCTCAGTAACTGCTCTCAAGCCTTACTGCCACAAGTCTTTGGATTAGCTACTTCAGCCTTTCTGGGGCTCAGCTTCCTCAACTGTGAAACATGAACACTATCACCTTCTCCAAAGGCTTTAAGAATCAGATGCAGAAATCTAAGTAAGCAGCTACTCTACGTAGTCAACAACACACAGTAATACCATGAACATCCTGCTAACTGCTGTTTCTTTATAGAGGTTTGTAATACTTCCTTTTTGGAAACTGGTTAAAACATTTTGGTAGGTAAACAGAAATTACATCTATTTCTTCTTCCTAAAGAATCAGCATGAGATTGCAAATACCCAGCCTTCAATAAACATTTGTTGAAATAAATCATTGTTAGGGCATCAAAATCAGTATATTCCTAATGACTATGGAAGCCAGTCAAAGTTATTTCCTTTTTATCTTTTAGATTATACATATATTTTTGAACTGACCATCTTCTTACTCTAACATATAACTGAAACAACCAATCTAAGGTACTTCTGGGATCAAACAGCATGCCTTATCCTCATCTGTATGGAAGGAACTTTGTAAATATTTGTGCTGCTGATGACATCTACAGTAACTAATGGGAAAGCACAGAACTGAACAACAATTGTTCAATACCTTGACAACAGAAAAAAAATATAAGTTCTCTCCTAGCTCCCAATGCATATTTATTAGAAGACCTTGCTTATTCAAAATAGTTCAACTTGGGGCTGGAAAGATGGTTCAGTGGTTAAGGTGCTTGCCTGCAAAACTTAAGGACCCGGTTTGATTCCTCAGTGCCCATGTAAAAGCCAGATATACAGATGGCAATGGTGCGTGTTTCTGGAGTTCATTTGCAGTGACTGGATGCCCTTGGAACACCCATTATCTCTGTCTCTTCTTCTGCCCCCCCCTCTCTCATTTTCAACACAAAGACCCCTAAGCTCACAACACCAAAGCAGCCTTAATACTCACCCACCACAACTCAGGGAACTGAGCAGAAGAGGGGGGCGGAAAGATTGTGAGAGCCGTGGTGGGGGAGACTATCCAGAGGCATGGCACCCCTCGGTAACAACACACTTGGGCCAGGAGAACCAGGCTGAGTACTAGGCTATCCATGTCCCCTGCCCCAAGGACTGATTCAGACTGCCCATGGAGGAGGATATCCAGCTGATTGGGGATGGGGATGGGGGCATTGGGGAATTGGGGATAACAACTCATTGTTTGCCCACTAAATAATGTAACTCATTATGGACAATAAATATATATTAAAAAATCCACCAAGGTCATTATTTACTAGACATATATAAGGTCATAAGGATTCAAGCTAAGCATTAATACTGGACATAGTTTTACGTCCTGTAATAGTACATGAGGCTCAGGAGGTTTTTGTCTGTTTGGTTTGGGGGATTTTCTTTAGTTTTGTTTTGGTATTTTTTTGCTACTTATGAATTTGCTGACATACTTGAGAAGTTATGTCACCAAATTAAATCTAATTATCAAAGAGTGAGGGATGTCCAAAGTAAATTGTGCTGATGTCTGGTCCTGCTGGACTTGATTTGATGAAAGTATAGCATTTCCTTTATCCTGATATGATCAACGTTTTGGATCAGAAGACTTCCTTCTTTTACTTTCTATATCAAAGCTTTTAAAAGAGTCTAGCAATCTTTAAAAGCAACTACTTTTGTCCAATTAAAAAAAACTGTCCTTCTTTTGCCCAGTATAAAGTGTAAAATGAACAAACAAAAAAACATGAACATCAAAAATAACAAGATGGAAACCTCATATTATCCCACGACAAAGTTTTCTTATTAATCAGAGCTGCCCACACATAATACAGAATTCAAATTATAGGAGAAAGCTAAGATGATCACAGCATTCATCCAAAACAAGTATCATAAACCTAAGCATCACAAATATTAGATTTCTGAAGACCCCCACTACCTTCTACATTGTCTCCAAAGATGGAACAAAAGTAAAGCCTAGATTCCTTCTCTTGCTAACCAACTCCTACCAGACACTGCCTCTGCAAATACCCCAAAATGATCACTCCCAATGGCATGGATTGATTACAGGGTCATTCATATTCTTTTCTGTGAACACAGAACTTCATGGGGTATTAGAAGATATTCTCTGTAATTCTCCAAGAAATATATTTAAATATAAAATTCTTAATTTCATATATTCTTGACTCAGAGATGAGACACATCTCAGTGTAGTGGAAATGAAGAAGTTTCCAGAAACAATTGACCCTAGCCTGTAGCTTGTCATCTTCCCTAATCTGTTCATGAAATTTGTTCTCAGTAGGATGGACAAGCTCACAGCTGACTCATTGATGGCTGCTGAGCCATGGGCCAAATGATATAGAAAAACAATAGACATGGAGCCTGCTCTTGGGAACTTAATATTAGTACAGGAAGTAAAAAAACACAAAGAAAGTGTGGTCAAGTGTTGGAAACTTCCTGTTTAAGAGCTAAGGAGAGTATGACTATGGATTGATCACCTAGAAAGCTCTGGCATCGTTGGGAATAGTCAAATAAAGGGGCATTGGTGATACATGTTTCTCAGTTCAAAGAGAACAAAGAGACAGTCTAGTCTGCCGCTTAAACAGAGAACCAAAGAATCAAGATTATGAATTCCAACTTCTGACATACTGGGCCACTGTGTGGTGAGATTCACATTGTTGCTCCCAAATCAATCTTAACCCTCAATTTCCTCATCAGCGAAATTGGAATAACCTCTGTGAGCCTGACAAAGCACAGCTAATTAACATTTATGACAAATGAGGAATTACATAACAGGTTATGCAAATGCATGTTAGCAGCAAGAACCAAAACGCTTTGCCTGTAGCATTTTTGGCTTGAAAAGACATCTGAAAATACAAAAGAAAAATATGCCAAGTGTGGTAAAGAGACGCTAAGGACTGAGGGTCCTGAGCAAATGAAACCCCTCAGGACTATCTGCTGAGCTCTACAATGAAATTCTGGTCACGTTTTATAAGCATGGTGTCAAGTTCTCAGAATTGATTCTATATATGTAATGAAGCTGCTATACACTACTTCAGACTCATGAAATCATGCAATCATAATGAATGCTAAAACCAGTCATCACCCTCTATTGGGGCATACCAATTGCTGTGTTAATTGCTTTGATTAAAGGTCATTCATTGAAGACTTAAATCTCTTCTACTGTATAATTTTCAAACACTAATATATAGTAGTGGACCATTTGTATTTAATAATTAGGAAAAAAACAAAATAGCTTTGATCAGGTTAAAGAAATAAAATGACACTCATAATGCAAATTGGGTGGCTTGAATCCTGGCCTTCACACGGGGCCCACATGAAACCTACGAAAAAGTGACGAGACAAACAGGAGACCAATCACACAGCAAGTCTGATGACTCATGAAAGGTCAATGCAGACAGACTTCAACGATACCCATTACAACCCAGGGCAAAGATCCTGAGATACTTAAGATCCCAACAATAAATCAGACTCAAAACTCACCCACTATGACTCAGGGAACTGAGCAGAAGAGGGGGCGGAAATAATGTAAGAGCCATGGTGTGGGGGGGGAATATCCAGAGACATTGCCCCCCCCCAGCAACAACACACAAAGGGGGAAGAAAAAAAGAAAACCTGGCTCCCTCTGGTGCAGTTCATAACCTCCTATCCTATGGACAGATCCAGTATTTGCACAGAGGAAGGACCCCAGTGGGTAGGGGTCAGAAAGGAAGGAAATGGGGACACAGTCACAAGATTTGCTCATACAATGTATATACTTATTCATAATAAAGACTAATTTTAAAAAAGACACCGGAACATGAAAAAAAAATAATGCACTCAAGAGGCAGAGGTAACAGCATCACTGTGAGTTCAAGGCCGGCTTGAAACTACATAGTGAATTCCAGGTCAGTCTGGGCTAGAGCAAGACCCTACCTCAAAACCCCCCAAAAATAAAGCAATAATAATGCAAAAAAAAGAATGCTCTATAGCCCAAGGTCACACTATGCCTCACTAATACTCCACTATTATTGTCATTATTAGCTTTCACTGAAAACAAGAGGAGAATATTTGTACAGTGGAACTAGACTCCTCAATTCATGAAGGCAGACAAGCCTAATGGGAAATACCTGAATCCATAAACAGGGAGCAGGTGTCTTCTGCTTTGCCATCGCATCGCTCCTTGAAATATGATCAGCCACTTTACCTGTTTCCTCCTATGAAAATTAGAATTATACCTCAAAGATGCTGAGATATACATTTTATTCTTTCTGTTGAGTGTCTCTGAAGTTGAGAAGCAGCTGAATATCTGATGATATAGCTTCGTTGGTAGAATTTTTTTTCTGCTTAGTCTTTAGTGAAATAATGGGTTCTATGCCAGTTCCTGGTTTGGGAAAATTGGTCGTGGTGAGAAGTAGCTCTCATCAGAATAAGGGTGTGCTACAAACATAGAAGAGATGTGTGAGTAGATTATCAGCCGAGGAAGTCACTCCCTTCAAAAGGAGACATTGAAAAAGTGTTATATGCTTGGAAGTTCAAAAATAATTAGCTGAGCATGGAGGTGTGTTCTATAATCTGGGGATCTTGGAGGCTGAGATAGCAGGATAAGGAAGCTTGAGGCTAGCCTGTGCTATAAAGCAAGACCTTGTCTCTAGAAAATAAATAAGAAAAGAAGGAAGGAAGGGAGGGAGAATAGAAGGAAAGAAGGAACAAAAGAATAAAAAACAAAGGCTAGGAATGAACAGGAAGAGGAATGAAGGAATGAAGGAAAGAAAAAAACAAAGAAAAAGTAAAATTTTGAGAACACTCATCTTTTAGATTGGCCCTAACTTTTGGAAAGTATGGCCATTAAATATGACAACTTTAAAATCCCCGGCTCTAGTAAGGAATATGCACCATTGGGTCAGGGCCAAGAAAACAACCAGAAATTTCCTAGCATGGATCTCAGAAGTCTATTATTTAAATCTGAATTCCATGCTTGCTTGTCATCTTGATATTTTTGACAAGTGTACGTAGGGATTTTTGACACTAAGGAAGTTTCCAATATACTTTTACCAGATAAAAAATAAATGTAAAATACATAACTGTGTTTCTAAATTGCTACTGTTTATTTTAAGAAATAAAACATGCATCATCTTAAAATTCTGCACTTCTATACGCTGATTGCTATGTGCTCAGGGTGAGGGGAGCAGCAAATTACAGTCGATTCGGCAGCACAGATAAACTGCAGCTGTTTCTAGTTCTGCCTCTGCAATATGTGTAGTGGAATTCAGCATTTACTGAGAGCTGGCTTTTCTCATTGCACTAGAGAAGGAATTAGGAAGAGCTTAATTACCCTCGGGGGTCCTCTGTAAATTATGTCCATAGATCTGGAGAAAGAGATGGCAGAAAATAAATATTCAGCATCATAGTTTAGGCAGAAATCACCTTGGCTGATTTTGGGTTCTCTACCCCCACTGGCCCCTTCTAAAGATGAGAAGGAAGACAACAAGTCCATGGCCAGTTCTGTCATACCTGTTTATCTCAGAACCCCCCTCTCTTTCTTTTTCTCTCCCTCCCTCTCTCTCTGTCTCTCTCTCCCGCCCTCTCTCTCTGTCTCTCTTTCTCTCTCCCTCCCTCTCTCTCTCTGTCTCTCTTTCTCTCTCTGCCTGGTTTGTTCATTCACTCTGTTCCAGCGTGTGTGGCCCCTGAAAGGCTTCATTACCCTATTCATCTTCGTTCCTTTTTGCCAGCATTTCCACTCAGACAGAACCCCCCCAGTAGTCTTCTCCTGAGCCCTCATTCCCTGATGAATGTTGAGGGTACTGGAAGAGACCACGCAGACGACCATCCATGAATTCATTCACTTTTCACCTATGAAACAAGGGCTAGTAGTAATCATATCTGACATTGACTGAATGTTCACTGTGCCTTTTATCTCCTTTAGACCCCTCAGAATCACTGTTAGGGGCACTAACAACTCAGTAGCTCCCACCTAAGAAGAACTGAGCTTAGATATGAGGCATCCCAGGCTGAGGGACCTCTGGCCAGAAGTTTGAGAAGGTGAGAATAGCTTCTAGCCAAACTCTGGCTGTCAGCCCTGAGTGCACACTATTAATCAATTTATCATGTTTGACTTCCATGAGAATTTAGAGCATGATGGAAGAATAGGAAGTATAGTTTTAAAAAATGACATAAAATCAGGAAGGCTGTCAGCTGTCAACCATCCTGTTTCTGGTCAGCTCATGTAATAGGAAATAGGATGTTTTGACATAAGACTCTCCTGGAGTCCAGGCTCAACATCTAAACTTGTATTTCACATTTGAAGTCTAGATCCCTTCGTCAAATATATTGAAGACATCAGCCACAGCTAATGTCAGATTGTCTTGTGAAATCAGCCCAATTTTCAGAAGTAATTTTGATTGATGGCATTCAAAAAGTACATGAAGGAAGTGGCAATCAGAGCCAGGTCTTGCCAGGTGCAGAAAAGCCGCCATGATGTTTGCTCAACAAGAGCTCTGAAGTTTTTCCAGAAGCAATCCCACTATGGCAGTTGTGTGGGAGACGTTTGCACTTTGCAAAGAACTAGCGATCCTGCTGAGAAATTATGTGGTTAATGTGCTAGAAAATCCTTTCTACAATGGCATTTCCTTTTCTGGCTTTCTCGTCTCCTACACCTGGGGTTTGCCAGTTTCTCATATGAACACAACGGCCTCACTGGATTTCATTGGATTTTATTTCCATTGAAAAGGTGACAAACCATGTGATAATCACCAACAATCTTTTAAAAAATTATTTATGTATTTGTAAGTAGAAAGAAATAGAAAGAAGAGAGAGAGAGAATGGGCCTTCAGCCAATGCAAATGAACTACAGATGCATGTGCTACTTTGTGCATCTGGCTTTATTTGGTTACTGGGGAATCAAACCCAAGTCATTAGGCTCTGGAGGCAAGTGCCTTAACTGCTGAGCCATTTCCCCAGAGCCCACCACCATTTTGAAAGCCACCTAGCTATTTGGATGCCCCAATCAAGCTTAGCATCTCCTATATGTCACTCTGTGGCTTCTAAGCAGTGGTACCTAGTCCTTACCTTTCTCTTTGATCTAATTGAGACTTCTGGGAGTAGCTGTGAGAATAGGACTGCCCCAGCTCAGCACTAGAGCTAAAAATGAAACAAATAAATATTGGACTTTTTTTTAACCCAAGCCCACACAGTTATGTGTTTGTATTTTTTTGTAGCTGACTAGATCTGAGACAGTGATCTAGGACACTTAAAATAGACAGCATCAGGTTATGTTTTGTCTTCCTGGTCTACCACTTTGTAGCCTTGATCAAGTCGCTTAAGGTGTAAGAATTCGGGGCTCCTTGTGGATATTGGGATGCATTTATTTAGTATTATGATTCTGTAATCCCAAACACAACAGGGATAGAAATTCTCTCTTATTATCTAGGGCTGAAAAGCACGCAAATTGAAATTCAGTAAAATCCTTAATTAAGCACTAAGTGCTATTGCACACAGTTGGGAAGAAGCTAATGTTCGCCTACTGTTAGCTTTTATTCTGGTGGACATCAAAGTAGATATGATACACTGCAAAAAACAGAAGAGACCAATGGCTTCATCTTCAAAACAGATAGGGCTACTTTGAAGGGTCATCCAGCGGGTGACCCAGGCTCCAAAGAAAGGGAGATAGGTTGGCTGAAATATGACTATCTAAATACTCCCTTTATCTGTGCCCATGTGGAGTTATGTAGCTGGGAGCTGGGCACCTGAAGTAGAAAATGTTTGTCAGGAGTTCAGCCTAAAAGGAGTGATTCAAGTGGAAGGTGATAGATAAAAGCTTTGCTTTCGAGTAAGGGAGGAACAGAATACGACATCCGAGGAGGAAGCAAAGCTTGACGTGAATGCCAATCCAGCCTGGCATGGACTGGGGGCTTTCGTGAAGCAGCCAACTAGGAACACAATTTAGCAAAACGTGGATGGCTAATGTATCTGAATCTGCATTTGCAGTCTATGTCAATATCTTTATTATGTTCTTTAAGAACATAAAGCAGTGCTTAGTCTGGTCTCTGGGAGTACTTGCTTTCTAAAGGGGTAAACTCAGGAAGTCAGATTACAATAGGCATATAGAGCAGGAAAAAAAAGGTTAGGAAGTAAATAAAGTCGTAATTTGAAGAAATGAAATGACCCATGACATTCCTTTTGACAGTCTTTGTTGTATGTAAGATGTGTCTAATTTGTTACCAATCGGATAACATTATAGAAGCTTTGAAATTTCACAAGTCAACAGCTGATTTGACTTCCCAGTCATAGAAAAAGAAAAGGAAAACATTCCTGACAGATATATCCCATGAAAGCAAAGTGCTGAAAATTAAAGAATGCTTAAAATGTTCCTGTCATTCCCCATTCTCCTCAGGAAAGCCTTCTTACAGATGAACAATTTCAGGGTGTTCTGCTTATTAAAAAAAATCCCAAATGTTGGGTTTGGCAAGAATATAAAATCACCCCAGTTTTAAAGACTCATGAGAATGGTAAATTGGACCTGGTTAAGGTTGTTCTTACTTGAATTTACTGTTAAATTGGCAAACAGTTCTAGAGATAAGGGTGAGGAAGTGAGACTATCTGGTCCCCTAGTTACCTGCCAAGTGCCAGGGGTGGTCCCATAATCCCCTAAAGGAAGAAAGCCATTGGTTTAAGAGGGATCCAGAGTCTGGCCAGTTCAGAGTGAAGAGTATGGCTGCCCTTATGCCCAATCTTTTTTTCTTTTTCTTTTTTTTATTTGTTTGTTTGTTTTTGATGTTATTATTTTGTTTTGGTTTTGGTTTCTCAAGATAGGGTCTCGCTCTAGCCCAGGCTGACCTGAAATACAATATATAGTCTCAGGATGACCTTGAACTCATAGCAATCTTCCTACCTTGGACTCCCAAATGTTGGGATTAAAGTTTCCTGCCACCACGCCTGGCCTATCTTTATTTCTAACCAGAGGAATCTATGTCACAAGTGATAACTGCTGTGCTTGGAAGGTGAAATGTCCCTCATAGGCTCATGAGTTTAACCACTAGGTTCCCCAGGAGAGGCAGCCTTGAGTTGGGTTCGAGCTGCAGGAAGTTCAGGTCAAAGGGTCTCTTAGCCCAGCCCACCTTCCTGTGCTCTCTCTGCTTCCTGACCGTAGTCCCAGTGTTACACTCACCTTGTGCTCCTGCCACCACACCTTCCCTGAGGCAAAAACAACACCCATTTCTTCCTTCAGCTGCTTCTTGTCAAGGATTTGGCCACAGAAATAAGCAAACTAGTAATGATGAATACTCCCTTCCGTTCCTCATAATTGGATCTACTAAATCTTTCCCTTCATCTGAGCAGACAGTGCACTACGAAGGAAAATTTGAGCCTATTCCATTTTGAAATGACATAATAACATGTGACTGTTACCAAATACTGTATAAGCATTTGCTTAAAGATATCCAGGGAAATCTGAAATTTTTATCAAATTTTGAAAGGACCCAACATATTGTCCAGTGTCTACTGGAACTCACAAAGAATGTTACCAAATACCTGAGACTATCCAGACCATGACCTGGCACAATGGCACACTCTCCAGTTCAGTAGGGGTACTTAGATTTTTTTTTTTTTCAGAAAATACTGTCATACTTTAATTTTTGTGCTAAGCACTACATTCCAGAAGAGCCAAATATTCCTATTCCCTGAGTATTTCAGAGCATGTCCTCAAGCCTTCCCCCAGTTAGTGATTCTATGGAGAGCAAAGCCCACGCTGAGTTTTAAGCTGCCAGGATAAAATGACATGCAAGGGGAGAATGAGGGCATACTGCTGAAGGCAAGGGTAAGAGAATAGGGCATGCGTAATATGAGAACAGCAGCCAGAAAGCCAGAGCACAATATGAGATGCAACGAACAAGAGAAACAAAGGAGAGCCAGACAATATTTCACAAATACATTAGGAACAAGACAAAGGAGAATGTAGACGTGCTAATTAGTAGGGAGGGAAAACAAATAGCAGATGCATCAGAAGGCTTGAGCTTTTAATACCTATTATGCTCCAGGCTTCACAAAAAAATGGTTAGCTATCATCGGAAGCTGAATATAAACCACAGTAATGAGCACATGGTGGAAAGGGGGAAAGTTTAAATGGAAACCAAACCGATTAGTAACTACTTAGTCAAGCTGGATGGTTTCAAATCAGTACCTGACAAAAGTCACAGTGCTATGGCAACAAAATCTGGCTCACAGAATGCAAGCTCCTGTGAAAAATACTCTTAAGGCTTTCTGGGGGCAGAATTAGAGGCAACTGTATGGTCAGCAAGGAGCAAGAGGAAATAAGACCGATCACTTCTCAATTGTTTATCATGCCAACCAGAATCCCAAGGGTATATGAACATATGAAATATACATGGAATATACAAGAATATATGGCTTTTTCTATAAATAGGGAATCTTAGAACCATCTTTTCACAAAAGTGACACCTTGGAAGGTACTTCAAAGATTTAAAATGTTGATAACCTATTTCTATTGAGTAACAAAGATGTTATTATTAATGATATTTAATGGGTTTCTTCCATCCATGGCTTAAGCACAATGGTTGGATATGAATTAAGTTGAGAATAAAGCCATGTGAGCAAAATTGAAGTCCAGACTAAAGATCTGGAGCTGTCTCCATCTCCCCCTGATAAGAGTCAGAGTTGATCCCAGGGAACATGAAGACCACACTAGTGTGACCAAGAAACAGTAAGGTGAATCTCCTTCTGGAGACATGGACCAAGGTGGAGGTGTGTGGTAGTTTGAATACTGTCCCCCAATAGATTCAAAAGTTTATTATAATTATAAATTGCCCAGCCAGTTCTGGCTGGAGGAGGTGTGTCACCTTGGCCAGATCCTAGGGTTCAGCCCTAAGGTAATTCTGGGGTGGGTCTGGAATTCTAGCTCTACATATGCAAAAAGCAGTCTGAGCTCAAGCCTGGAGTTCCTCTTGTTTGCTAGTTTGGAGTGTGCTTGCTTGAGGTGCTGGTGGTGGGCTTCTGTCTCTGTCTCTCCTTGGATCTGTGAAAGGGGGCCAGCCTTTTTCCTTAACTTCCCCTGGGTCTGTTACTTCAATAAATACTTTCCTCCCCAAATCGTGCCTGGTTTGGAGAATCATCCCAGTGGCATGTGACTGACTATGACAAGGTGGCAGTCAAATGCAACATGACAGATGAACCCTAATAGATCCTTACATTCCAGTTCCATTGTTACACATGCAGGTTCTTCCGGCCATTGAGTTTGATTTCACTCTTTTATTAGATCACTATTTTTCAGTGATATATTAGGCATGACCAGATATATACATAACTTTTGATGGATATTTTAGAACACCATATATATATGTGGAAGTATAGTCATTACTTTTCTCATAGCTATGATAAAATACCAGACATAAACAACTTACGGGAAGAAGGATTTATTTTGGTTCATGGTTTCAAGGGTCAAAACAGAGCTGCACATATCACAGTGGCCAAGAAACAGAGAAAATAGGTACAGAAATGGGTCAGCATAAGTAATAGGCCTAAGGACATTCCCTCAGAGGTCTACTCCAGCTAGGTTCTACCTCTTATCTTTCACCACTTCCCAATAATGTCATCACATTATGAATCCATCAAAGGATTAATCCACTGATTAAGTGGATTAGATCTAATTGTCTCTGGAATCCCAATCACAGTTTATTTCACTAATCTCCAAAGCATTTCTTTATTATTATTATTTTTATATTATCCATAATTAGATACACTTAATAAGGGAATAATGCATTGATGTCTCCACTTCCCCTATTTCCCTCTTCCCTGTCCCCGGTCAGTTGGATTTCCTCCTCTGTGGGCAGTCTGGATCAGTCCATGGGTTAGGGGGTTGTGAACAGCCTAGGAGTTAACCCGATTCTGCCCCCATTTGCATGTTGTTACTGAGGTGGGCAATGTCTCTGGATATTCTCCCCCACCACTAATCTAATCTAGTTGACAATCAAAATTAATGATCATAAAGTTTTCAAAAAATGGCTATTTATATCCATTATACTTCAACACTCCTAGACATAACTATTGTAAGGTATTTTGTCTTCAGACTTTTAAGTCAGACTGTTGAGTGATGCATATATTTATTTAAATGTCGATGAGGAGCTTGTGAAACCCTGTGAGTTTAATACAAAATAAGAATGGGAGTTTCTATATTCTTTGCCACTGAGACTGAGCTATAAGCTCTAAACATAAGTTGACTCTAGATCGGTAGGGTCCATCAATTTGTCATCCAGACAGTACTCATGGATTTCACAAATGATACCTGTCTTTTCCATTAGCACAATGAAGAGAGTTCATCTCTTTCCTCACAGAGTTGATGGTCTACTTCGGTGGCTGTGCGTGATCCATGCAGGAGGGAAGCAGCTTCTCCAATGGAGACCAGGAGTTACTACTAAGAACATTCATTGGGCAGATGGAAGACTCCATACATTGAGCTGTATGACACAAAGCAAAATAACAAGTTTAGCCCATGAGCAAGCCAAATACAGTTTCTAATTCAAGTCCTTTAGCCAGCAAAGCTTCTACAGCCCCAAATGTCTATAGATAAACTTTATGTATAGATAACTAAGGAAAATTGAGTTTCAATTGTGTACAGACACATAAAAGTAATACATGGGGTCATGAAATCTTTGTGTCCCTACTTGGTAGAAATATCTTTAAGTGAATAAAACCTCTAAACAGTTGGTGCATAATAAGAAATGTGGAAAGACAAAAATAAATTGAAATGGAAGAAATAAGAGCTAAAGCAACAAAACACAGTGGAGATCCTCAAGGCACATTTTTCTCTTGAACTAAATGCATTTCTCAGAGGACAAAGGTCATCACAGATCCAAGTGGAATGGTGCCTCCTAAGTTTTGAGGCCAGTGTAATCTACTGAAACCTTGTCTCAGGGAGAAAGTGTCCATCATAGAAGTTTGAAAGTTTACATTCCCTCTTGGCATATACACATATTCACCCCATTATCTGTATGTTTGGGCATAAATCTAACAGAAAATCACCCTAGAGAAGAGCAGAGATCTTGAAGCTAAGGTCAGTCAGTCCCTTCCTCATATGGAAACAAGATACACAGATTCCTGACTAACATACCATCAATACTGAAGTCTTAAAACCTGGGGTCTATAGTCATTTGTATATTAATAGCACTAATCATGGTGACAGATCTATGGAGCTCATTGGCCAGCCAATCTAGCCTTATTGGTGAACTTCAGGTCAATGGAAGACCCTGTCACAAAGGAGGTGGGCAGCATTCCTGAGGATAACGCACAAAGTTGTCCTCTATCCCCCACACATATGTGCATACACATGTGCACATGCACCTCTCCTCCCCACACACCCACACGTGCACACACATACATTAATAAAACTTACATTGCACCAAAGGCAACACATTGACTTGTTGCCATTTAGACAAAGTCATACAGATAGTCAGGGGACATTTCCCACTTCCTCTGGGATCTTACAGACCAGTCCT
Organism: Zapus hudsonius; assembly: GCA_004024765.1. Classification (NCBI taxonomy): domain Eukaryota; kingdom Metazoa; phylum Chordata; class Mammalia; order Rodentia; family Dipodidae; genus Zapus; species Zapus hudsonius. The sequence goes on along the minus strand of PVHP010001881.1, from coordinate 32,648 downwards.
TCAGATAGTTAACACATTGCAGACTAAGTTTAACCAAATCAACTCACCAGATTTTATTTCAGTTTGCAGGTGCCTAAATTTCTACAGTTTGACACCTATTCCTTGTTTGTTTTTCTTTTTATAACAAAGTACATGTGCCAGGAAGGAATAAGTGAATATTCCCTAAGATTTCTGTAATAGATGATGGTAAATCAGAAGCCATGAAGAACTAAAGGCAAAGATTACCTGGAGAGCATAAGGGAGACGGCTTAGAAAGGCTTGGTGATCCTGGGCCAGTAGACACCTCTGGCCTCCTCACCAAGCTGCTGGCAGCCTGTAGACGTTGACCTTGACTGAATGTAATTGAAGAAGGCATCCTGAGGAACAAATATCTACCTAACAAGAAGGAAGTCTAGAGCTTGGAGAACTCACCTTTGAATCTAAGATATTACCATGCAGATGTGAGCTTTGGTAGTAACAAAGACTCAAGGAGAGAAATCTCACAGCTTATATATTAGTTGGGAGACTGTTCACAGCATCTTCTATTTACATGACTTGATGGCCAGATCAGCATTCATACTTACACAGCAACATTTTGTTTAAGATTCTTTATCACCAAATAAGAGAAACAAGACTGTAAGGAAAAGAGTATTTATTTTTATCTTAGAAGACTTTTTGTTCTCAGAAACTTTTATTATTAATATTAATATTATTACTAGTTTTATTTTGACACTACCAGCTACCCTGGAACAGCTATCATAATACAGCCAAGGATGATAATTGATTAAAGAATTGATTTTTATTTCATCTAGCAAAAGGCAGCTCTTGTTATTTTTACAAATCACCCATAATTACAATTGTCTGAAGAATGTCTTATCAGCCCGAGTGAGACAGAAATAAGCCAGATGTACAATAGTACTTCCTTGTCTATGATTTAAATTGGTATGCTCATTAATGGCAATGTAAATGAGCATTATGGCAAATTTAGTCCTTGTAATTTGGGGCTAATAATGTTGTTGAACAATTTGTCTCTGACATTGCAAGCATTTCTGGCCTACGGCAGTCAGAGGTGTCTGTACAGTGGGCCTGGTAGATTTGTCTTAGTGGATCCTGTCACTCTTCCTGTATCGAGACTTGGTTCATAAAATATTTAGCAATCATCATGCTCTTTTCTATACAAGAGTCTTAAAGATGAGTAACTATTTGTGATCTGTGTTTTGGAGACCTTTTGTTTCTGCAAACATGTCTTTTACCTACTTTCACATCTGTTTACACGAAAGATGGATCTGGTAGATGAAATTGCTCCTGCCTCAATCAGAACTAAAACTTCCCAGAATAAGGATGAAGTAGAGGCAGAAAGGTATAATACCTTGTTTCATGAGGAGCTTGGTTGACCCTTTTATGAAACAGACAGATTAACAAGACATAGTATAACAAATGTATTTAATCCAAGTCCTTTGTGACACTGATGCTTTCAGAAGGAGGACTCAGAGACCCAGGGGAAACAGTCAGTTTCCCTGCTCATATTTGATGAAGAATGGGCAGCCATGTAGAAATGTGCTAAAACCAACAGAATATGAACTAATGGTAATGAAGTTCCCAAAGGAGGGAAACTCAGCAAGGCTCATCTACTCAGTTTCTTCTTGGCCTCTCTGAATGACATTCCTTTCTCTCAAGTACAAAGCTAGATCCCTTTTGGGTCTTATGATCTTCTGTCAGACAATGTAGGGCAGAGAACTTCTTTATGGCCTCATCTGACACAGAAATAGCCATGTGCTGGGGCTTTATGACTTGTGTTGGGGAAAATGGGTTTTGTGACTCACCTTGAGAAGAATTCCTGTGATTCACTTCAGAGGAAAATAAAGGACAGGAGAAAGTGATGGAGACCTTAGTTCTTGGGCTGCTTTCGATGCCTTTCCACATGCCTTAGTTCAGAGTGCTTAGCCCAACAAAAGTGTCACCTGTTGAGCCTCGTCAAATGACAAGGAAATTCTACCCCAGAATCAGCATCACTGGCTTTAAACAGACCCCAGAGCAGCACCAACTTCTTCGAACTGTGGCTTGCCTGGTAACTCAGAAATGTTCTCGATTTTCCAGAGAAGATGCCAAAGACAGACAATTTCTAGATCCAATCTGATGCCTTGATGGGACATAAGAGCAACCGTCACTGCTTCCCTTTTACACACACACACACACACACACACACACACACACACACACACACACACACCAGGACAATTCTTTCTTTGGGTGTCTGGATGTTCACTTTGATGATAAACTGAAAATACTAGAAAAGAGGCAGACATAGGGGACAGGGCACCATTCTCCTGAGCTAGGCAATGATCTCCTCAGAATACCTGGTCACTTCCAGGATTGTTTGGAGGCAGTCAGTGCTGAAATGAACTGGCTGGACTGAGCGATGAAAGGTTCCCAAAGCAGTAAATGTAGCATACTGTTCACTAATGCTCACTAAAAGCTATTTTCAGTGGTGACTTTGTACTGTGCTTTGATTCCAGATGCAGAACAGAATGGTCTCTTTAATGTCAAGTCTTCAAATTACATAGGAGAAACCAGAGGGTGGACCTACACCTGCAGCTGATGACTACTCATAGTATTTATAATGCAAAATAGCTAATTAAAAAGGATGGTCAAGTGGTAGTTTTCTGCTGATATTAGCACAGAAAATCATGGTTGTGTCTCTGTGTGCACTTACCCTGTACTGTATTAGCAAGCACTTAATTTTGGTACCAAATCTGTTGAAAAATAAGCTAACCACCTCGTCTAAAATGGAGGTGTTTAATTGGCATTCACCTGTGCTCATATTTTATCTCAGGTTGAAGTTCTGAAGTGATGTTTCTATTTTCTTCTTTCAGTGCTGAGGATTGAACCCAGGAATTTTCATTTGCTAGGCGAAAGCTCTTCCATAGTGCTAAGTCCTCATAAAGCCCTGGGGTGACGTTCCTTTAACAACCTCTCACCAGAATCAAATTACAGAATACTTTTCTTTTTAGACTATAAATTCCTTAATTTTCACCCTGATTTACTATATTCAATTTCGGAAACCTGAATTCTAATATTGTCTCCCAGGTGATTATAACTGAAATTTAAGAGATCCACTCTAAACCAGACTAAAATAGGGTCATAGTTTATTTTACTCATAGAGCAAACAGATCCGACCCTGATATCTGTCCACATCCTTCTGATCTTTATCCCTCCTCTTACCCGACTCTTTCTGGATGTCAGTCACTCCTAAATAGTCCAAACTAAGCCAGCTCCACCCATGTCCAGGCTCTTCCATGTGACATACTCTTCACTTAGGACTGAGATGTACTTACCTGTAAATCGGGCAGGAGGGAGTAAATGGCTACAGCTCATTCCCCACGTTGTTTCTTTTCTCATAAATTTTGCATCAGAATTAATCACCTTTAATGTTAATCACATCTATGAAAGCTTCCTTGTAGCCACAGTTTAATTGGAAAGTCATTGCTTTCAGAAAGAAAAACAAAATATCAATGCTGATGATAATTAGTACTCGGTGGCCCCAAGGCCAGTCCCAATGACAACAATGATTGGCGAGGCCAGTCAGGAAGCCCTTGGCACATTACAGTGTGTCGTCCCTCTTAGGGTCTTAACTAGCACATGATGATGAAAGCAGGTAAGCATGGAGTTTATTGAAACCCTGAAACGAAAAGTACTGAGAAGAAAATACAAAATATTTTTGGGGGTGTTATATGCATGTGTTTTCTGATGTGTATGGGCACATTTGTGTGGGGGTGTATATAGCTGAGTGAGCATGTGGAGGGCAAAGGCTAACCTTGCATACCATTCCTCAGGTATGACATCTCCCTCTTTTGAAAACAGGGTTTCTCATTGGCCTAAAGATGACCAATTGGGCTACATTTGCTTGCCAGCAAACCCCAGGCATCGCCTGTTTCTTGGCTCCATGGTGCCTCAGATTTTTACATGGGGCTCAAACTCATTTCATGCTTATAGAGCAAGTTCTTTACCAACTGACTATTTCCCCAATCCCATATGCATTTAAAATACTAAGTATTTTGGGTTTTCTTAATAGTCAATGCTATGAATAGCACTCACGTTCTTCAAAGACAGGCAATATCTCGTTTACCCTTTCTGCTAGTACTATCTCTGAGCAATGTGTAAGTGGACATGGTCTCCTCTATAACAACTACTGTCCTTTGCCGCAAATGTAGAAAGTCTTTAGTAGTCATTTGTTCTAGTGATTTAATTAAAATTTAAGCCACACATCTGCTTGAAAACATATCAACCGAGACAGAGATGCTCGTTCATGGGACAGTGATGGACACGGGGGAGCAGACTGATTTGGTATTTGTGTGGAGCTCATTAATCTTTTTCAAGTACATTCTGGGGAAACATGGAGTTCTCTCAACAAGCTGTTACAAAAACAGCATTTTCATTTTGCACAGTTGGCATCCTGAATGATTAAAATGGAAGTCACATTTAAGGAGGGGAGCTCTCCTTTACCATGACAAAGTTTTCTGTGATTACACCATCTAATATTGGGAGTGACAGAATCCTAGTAAATAACATCAAAATGTTGTTATAGTTACTATAGGTTTATGTTTGCTTGCTTGCTTTTGAGATATAGTCCAGTTATGTAACCAGCTCAGGCTGGTCTAGGACTTAACAAACCTCTTACTTCAGTTTCCTGAGTTCTAGAATTACAGGTATATGCTCTCATCCCCAGGTAATATAGTCTTATTATCTAAATAGGATACAACCAGCTCTTAGTTTATTCTCAGATAACATGCTAAATATCCATCCTTGCCTGTTTATGTTTCAAAACACTAAAAAAAATCTAAGAAAAATTAGCTGCTGAAATGATTCAAGAGGGAAACATTATGCATGGAGCAATGACTTTCTTGAGGCAAACTAAACACACATGGGGTCAGACACAATCAACCCAACCTCCAGATATCTGCAGGGGCCTTGGACCAATGGGAATTTTCATGAACTTAGCATGTTGGCTTTGTTCTGCCTTTGAATGCTGCCTCTGCAAATTTAAATTCATCTTATTTCAGAATGTGAGGATCGTAACTGAGAAGAAATAGTGCAGATGGCTAAATTATCCTCACTTGTTTGAAACCATGACAACTTACCACGATCTAGCTTTAAACACCTGAAATTAATTAGAGAGAGCACATTTAAATAGGACGGTGAGCGTGATTTACAGTATGGGCTTAAATGCAGAAATGTGTTTCGATTTTAGGTTGTCACTTATTATTTTACCTATAAATGTTAATCAAACAGATTTATTTTGTCTTTTAATAATATTTTTAAGGAATAGGAGGAGAGGCCTAGTGCCTAGTAGTCAAAACATATAAATTTTGGAAAACCCAAAATGGAGTCTTTACAATCAGGGTACCAACTTTAAGTGAAGATTACAGGGAGATAGAAAGGCACACTAATGGCTTGGAAGTATCTAACATGTGTTTTTGAACTAGAACTTCCTAAAAATAATTACAGGTCCTCCGAGAGCTGAAACTAGGTCTTATTTATCTCTTACATCAGAATAACCCAGAAAAAATAAGTCCCCATGTAATGGACTGAGACAAACACTGATTTAAATCTTGACTCTATAGCTGATTCACTTCCTAAACTTGGGCCAATGGGTACAGAGAAAAGAACTGCAATGAGACCCAAAGAAAATCAGGGATGATGGCACAAACGCCATGCCCAGACAAGCAAATCACCTCACAGAAACAATGTGAGCATCAAGGTACTGGCGAGTCAACCAGGAAATGATATATGGCAAGAAGTAAAGAAGTTATGTAGAGAGGAAGCTGGAACACAAAGATAAATACTTATGTGAATTTTTGAAAGCAAGTGATATCACCAAAGAAAGGAGCCCAAAGAATAAAATTAAGTATAACCTTGGACAATTTAAAACTTAGATAATCAAAAATGAAAGAAACCAAGGAAAACCAAACTGGAAATGGGAATAAAATAAGATTCTGGCATGTTATAGTACTTTGAGGAGAAGGTGGATCACAGATCAAATGCTTTAGAATCATCAAAAAAGATCAAGACTAGAAAAATAAAAGGCAACTGTCTGAGACTATTAGGAAGCACTCAGAAGATTGTTGGAGAGAAGTCAGATGTGAAAAGGTTAGGAGTGAGTGGAAGGAGAAAAAGCAGGTCCTAAGTTTAGAAACACTTTAAAGAAGTTTGGGTAGACACAGAGGTAAAAATAACACAATGATTTGAGGTTACTCAGAGAACTTCTTTTAAAGTTGGAAGACCAGACCATGTCGTTGATGGGGATAAACAGTGCAGAGAAGAAGAAATTGATCAAGTTTACAGTAAATCTGTGAGGAAATAAGGTGAGGGACACATAGTTAGGTCAATCTTGGGGAAAAAAATCTTCAAGTTTCAGGAAAAACAGAGAGAGAGAGAGAGAGAGAGAGAGAGAGATTTTATGATGGTTCACTAAATTGAAAACATGGACCTTGTACTCCAGTGCAATTTCTGTTCCCTCATTTATCTGTAGTTCTGTGCCTGATTCCTGCATTTACCAAATACCAAGTAAAATTCTATTTTGGAGCAAAAGAAGAATGCTTTCATTTTTAGGAAATGGTCAACTTCAAGCCAATGAGGTCATCCTGATACATCATCACGGTGTGAAGGAGCCCCTGCCTTGGATTCAGAGAAGACAGCTTAATTATACCCAAAGTTGAGATAGACATAATGTAAAATGCTTTGTACTTCAAAGGACCTAGAAACAGGATAATTTTAAAATAAACCTGTTTATATTTGCAAATACAAGGGATTAATCCATTTAATACCACAAAACTCCTTGATAAAAGCGGTATACAGGGAAATGGGGAAAGAAAATTTTCTTATAATCCAAATTCTATAACATTAGCTCTAGTGTTTGAAGAAATCCTATTTTCTCTACATGTGTATGCATGTGTGTTTTTATATGTGAAAGTTCACATGTGTGTGCAATTATGCTTGTGTGAACATGTTGAGGCCAGAGGAAAACCTCAGGAACACCATCCACCTTTTTTCCTCCTGCTTTTGATAGGTGTGCATATATGTATACGCATTTTTGTATGTGTAAAGCAGGGCATGTGTTTATAGGTACACAAGCACATGTATGTGCTATGTGTGGAGGCCATAACTTGCCACCAGGGTATTTCCTCAGTCACTCCCCACTTAATTCATTAAAACAGGGTCTCTTGCTAAACTTAGAGCTCACCAATTGAGCTAGTCTAGTTAAACAGTGCACCCCAGGGGTTCCTGTGTCTCCATCTCTCAGGACTAGGATCCTTGACACAAGCTAAGACAGCCAGTATTTTACATGAGTAACTGGTCCTCATGTTTACATGGAAAGCATTTTTACCCACCTTCCCAGCCCCTCATCCGTCTTTTGATATAGGATCTTTCCTTGGCCTGGAACTTACCAACTGAGCTAGGCTTGCTTGCTGGCCAGGGAGCCCTTGGGATCAAACTGTCTCCACCTCCCCACCATTGTTATTACAGACACATGTCACTATGCTCAGCATTTTAATATGGGTTCTGAGGATTGAACTTAGTCCTTGTCTTCTATTTGAATTAGTATTCTTCACCCATTGCAGAGAGAGGTACTCCTAAACTGAGTTATTGCAATGGTCAAACACACAACACCTAATATTGGATGGATAAAGTTCATTATCAATAATAAGTCATATATACTCATAACCTGGAGGAGGAGACACTATAAAATATTCAGGACTATATAGCAATTACACATGTGGACAGGGTTAACAAGTATAACAGAGATGCCTTTTAGTTCCTATGGGAGGCTGGGATTAAGTTTGTTGAATAATTGTGTGAACTGGCAGGAAACTGAAATTCACTACTCAGCAGTGAACAGGAACTGTGCCCGTCCCTTTGAGAAGGAGGGTTGTTTTAATAGGGGACCTTACCCACAGGAGGCACTAGAAGTCTTCTGAATTCAAGACAGCCTATGATACTGAGCCTTAATTTTATACCCTATGCTATACCCACACATGAGCAACTCTGTGTGCTAAGTCTTCGTGTTTTAAGATAACTGAGCTGCAATTTGTTTTGCCATAGGTTTACATGATGTCAGAGGAGGAGGGAACTTCAAAGAGATTTAGTCTTATTGAAGTGATCCATATTAATTATAATGTATGTACTATCTACATACATAGTCTAAGGGGAGTGGTCATGGAAAATGTCGTACCTTATCATTTCTTTGCTCTATTTTAAAATGAAATCTGATATGGGAGAACACATTCTTTCTCTGGGTAAAGTATTTCTCACACAGGGGAATTTAAGGCATCCCAAACTTCTGCTTAAATATCATGTCATGTTTGTAGCTCACAACATTAGAGCTTACAGATTGGTCTTCTTATGACCCTGGACACAGAATCCCTGGTTTGATTCTTATCCCAGACTACCCATCACACTTCCAGCAAGTAACAAATGTTATAATCCGACAGGGTCATTGAAGAGTTAGATGCTGGCTGTAGCCAGTTGTAGAAATCACAGCAGGACCTGCAAGTCAGTTGGGAACCATTCACACAGAAGACAGGGTCCCTAACACTTGAGGTCTGATTTAGAAATGGGTAATATACGCAGTTCAAAAGTAATGAGATCTTGTCTCCCAAACATTATCAGGATGAGGAAAATAATGACCAGGAAGGGCAAAACAGACCGTGCCTAAACACAGGTCCTAAGAGCAAAATGAAAGCCATTATTACCCTCAGGCAGGAAGAGGCAAAGGAAAGGTTCACTTGTGACGGTCAGATGTCTGCAGGGACCACCCCTCCCCTTGAATGGGAGGTGTCTAGTTAGAGCTATAACCCAGGTGCTAAAACTGATTGGTCAGATATGAGTCAATCTGCTGTCCCTCTAACTCACCTGGGGAGGACTTAAAACTAGCTTCCTGAGAGGAAGCCTGCCCTCTTCCCCCATATGGCAATGGAGCAGAAAGACTGCCTACCCAGGCCTTAAGAAGGTAAGGCAGGCTCCAGACTTTTTCTCTCATAAATCTCTCTGTCTCATAAAGGGAGCTTTCTGTTATCTTTTCTTGGGCTGTTTATTTAACTAAATACCTTAAGTTTTGTTACATGCATTCTCCCCACCCTGGTAGCAGGAGAACTCTGTAACTTCCCACATGATGACTGGGAAATTTCCCCATCCAACTCCCCTTTTTCCTGATTTATTAAATTAGAATAAATGTGTAATTAAATTTTAATTCTGCCCTTGTATAAAATTCTTTGACATTAGAGGACAAGAACTCGGAGTAGGAGGGGGGTTGTCATGGTTTGATACAGGTGTCCCCCACAAACAATTGAATGTGTTCTGATAGATCGATCCTCAGCTGATGGCAGTTTGGGTTTTACAACCTCAATGAAGCTGTGTTGTCAGGGGCGGGCTTATGGGGTTATAAGCCAGCTTCCCCTTGCCAGTGTTTGGCACACCTTCCTGCCGCTGTTTGCAGTGCTGTGGCAGAGGTGATGTCCAGCCCTCTGCTCATGCCATCGTTTTCCCTGCCAGGATGGAGTCTCCCCTTGAGTCTGTAAGCCAAATAAACCCATTCATCCACAAGCCGCCTTTGCTTGGGTTCTATCTGCGCAGCAACAAGAAAGCTGACGGCAACAGGGGAGGAAGGGAGGATTCCAAAACTCTCTCTTTCAGCAACCTGTATCACACTCACTAGACAATAGTAAGGGTGATGGCAAGGGGGAGTTAGTTACCTCGAAGAACCTAGGCCCTCAGTAGAGAAAGCCACAGCCAACCCAGCTCTTTACCAAATAAAAGGAGAAGCAGACTACCTGCACCCCTCCTCCTCCATAGTGACCATCTGCGAGAACCGCCCATTAAGTAAACCCAGCAGAAAGGCAAAGCAAGGGGTCCTATATCACCATCCACAAAGCTCAGCCTCCTGGTCACACCAGAAGGCAGAGGAAAGCAGGGGCAACTGGAAACTACACAATGCACTAATATAGAGTCCAGCTCATCACTGCTGCTTCCTGTGTGTGCTTGGTCCCAAGTCTATGCAAGCCAACCCATAGCTGCCTTCCATCCATCATCTATCCCCAAATAAAATGAAAAACTCCCTATCTGTGATATAGTCACATTTCAAAGAAATGTGTCTGTCATTGAGACTGGGTGACCTTGAAACACTGATGAATGCTGGGCCAGAGAAAGAAGGAAAGAAGAGATATGACATGAAGGACATCATTATACTGACGGTCTCCCCCTGCTCTGTGTACCCCCCTCTTGGTATATAAATTGGAAGGAAGCACATTTTTCTCTTCATCTGTTAGATAAGCTTCCTAATTCCAATTTTTTATTCATATTTTTTTCTGAAGCTCTTTGTTTGAGTGACATCCTTTGTGTCTTCTTCCCCAAGCCCTTATAAAAGGACGTGGTAGATAAATGTCTATAGTGAACATCAGCAGGAAAGTGGAGCGTGGTGTATGAGATTTCTCCTCTGTGGTCGGATGGTTACTCATGGCAGAATCATCTGGATGGTGAAGTGCTGATTTTTGCTCCTCCCTCGGGGTTTCTGGGAGTCAGTCCTCAGGTGCTGAGTTGGTTGAGTAGCTTTGAGGTAAGCAGGGCTTATTTATTTATTTTTTTGCCTCTTTAAACTTTAGTTTCCTAAATACAAAAAGTAACAGAGCCTCTTCTGTACATGGGAAAAAAAACAGTAGATGTAGCAAATCCTTATCTGGTATCATCAGGGACAAGCATTTAATTTTTGCTTTGCTCCTTTCTGGGAATTTACCTTTTGCTTGACTGATTTTAGAGGGAATCTCAGTGGTTTCCAAGTAGCCAGGGATCTCCCTCTCCGCTACTTTGGCAGTTTATTTACCTGGTGATAACTCACTCATCCCAATGTTAGGTGAAAAATTGGGGGCAGGTTATCCCCTCCCCACCCCCCTGCAGGCCAGACAAGCAAGGCAGAGGGCAGTGCCTGATTACTGAGTAGAGAATTCTGGAACTCCAACTCTTAAGAGATTGTTTTATTCCTTAGCAGGGTTGCCACTGCTTTTACTCAGCTTGCATAGAGAACGCCTCCCGGTTAGAAATTGTACCACGGGGCTTTAGAACTATGTACAAAGTCCATCATTGAAAAAGGCTGAGGTATAATAGAACACATTTGAAATAGCCCAGCAAATACACATGCTCAGTTACAGAAGCTTTCAGAGTAAATGACTAGGCTACTTGAAGCAGAATGTAAGAAAATAAGCCAGACTCCATAAGAGATTCTTTTCTAGATTTTTATTTCTTTTCCCTCGGGTGTTCAGGGAAGATTGCCAAATAAAGTTCTAGCAAATTTTGGAGAACAGATGTTTCAATGGAGATGCATGTAGGCCAGAATTTTCTTTCTTGATTTAAAAATCATTTTTTAATTTATGTATAATCCCAACTTTTTCCAAAGAAGAAAGAAGAGAGGAAAAATGGGTAGCTAGTAAGTCCTCTTACCCCAGTGTCTTGATTTTGAGCTGGTATTTAAGAGCCTTGTAGCTTCTCTTGCTGGAGGCAGCGTTGCTCCATTGAGTAAGGAGAGACTTCAAGGCAAAGGTTTAATTGTGTGTCACAGTACAAGTTTGTTTCATCACAAAGTCTGGAAGCATGTGCATCAGCACACAGAGCATAATACATCTACCCCCAAAGCAAAAGCCCACGAACCAGTGCAATTTTATGAGAGACAAAGGAGAGCATGCCCCTGGCATTTAGCACTCACCCCATCCTTATCTCTTGTGCACAGTGCTGGGCTAGGGAGCTCCAAAATGAAGATCCTAAGGCCCTCAGGAACTTTCCTCTCAGTGCTGTTCATAATAGCCACCAAGAGCAATCTCACAGCTAGCTTGATTTTACAAGAGAACACCTAAACTGGGTGTTCATGTTGAGAGTGCAAAGAGGCTTTTACAGTCTCTAAGAACTAGAGCACCTCACTACACACATGGTGACTTCTGGCAAAACAGAGGGTGGCAGCACCGCCAAGAGGGAAAAGAGGATCCTCCCCATCCAATTTGGTGCAGGGGACAAGTGATGAATTCATCACATAACTTTCTGATCAGCAGAAATAGAAAAGCTGTTCAGCATGCTGAATCTGCCAGAGGAATGGGTCTGTCACCATTAGTTAAAGCCTATGAGGCTCCCAAGACTATGTCCACTGTAAAATTAATGGGTTCAGGAAGTGAATGGATTTGGGGTGCTTGGGCCACTCTCACGTGCTTTACACAAAGTATACAAAGGTGAAGGGATTTAGGACCGTCCTAATGTGATAGTTCCTCCAGTGCTCATCCTGTATCTTTTTCCTGTGGTGGACTGAGGCTTCAACCTACTTGACCACACATGCAAGATGCTCCCCTAGATACAACACCTCCCTCAAAGCTTGTGGATGGCAAATCTATGAGACTCTTCTTGGAGAAGAAATCTTATGTACTCATTCAAGCTAATTTGTAAACTCATGCCAACAACTTCAAGTATTGCTTCTCCCAGATGTGATTTGCATATTTAAAGGATTTATACTTGATGTAGGTCAAAAGAGAGGGTAATGAGACCATGAGCTTCATTGTAGCAGGGCGGATAACAATGGCTACCATCAAGATGCCAGACAGTACAGTATTCTAAGTGCTTTGATGGGTAGCAATCATCTCATTTTTCCCTTCCACTGTATGTGATAAACCAGTTATCACCCTCACTTTACAGATAAAGAAACAGACAGGGGGTCAAGTAACTCACAAAGGCTGCATAAGCTCTGATCACTAGATTCAAACACAAGCCAATGTGGTTCTACAATGTACATGCTTAACCCCATGCAGTGTGGTGAGAGGGAAATCATGGGGCATGTGGAAATAAATTAAGAACAACTATATGAAGACAGACCAAGCGTACTTACTTAGAGCTTGTAAGGGAATCAACCACCACACCATGTTGTGTATTTGAGCAGAGACTCAAATGCAGTCAGAGGAGATGCAAGTTTATTTATGGAAAAAAAAAGGAACAGCTTCAATTATGCCTGAGGAGGAGACTGTAAACCAAAAGAGGGCTGTCCACTGGAGTTAAACAGAAGTATACATTTGGCTTTCTCTGATTACTGCCTAAGTAGGGAATCGAGATGAAGATTGGGGAGGTTGTTACTTATTGATCAAGTCCCAATTTTAGGCATATTGTAACATGTGCTATTATCGTTAGTACCCTGGCTACTACAAGAGATAGCAGTCTTCCTTCCTCCAAGGCTGACTGATAACAGCTGGCTTCTATAGACCATGGGTGGGTAGGTATCATGGGCTGGCTGCAAAATGTTGTTCAGAGTTCTATTGTTCTATGTGGCTTGTCCATTGTCTGTATTTCCAGTCTCTCTGATAAAAGAGACCCTTGGAATCCATGAGCTCTCTCTCTCTCTCTTTCTGAATGTTAGTGGAGGAGCCTTCCCTATGGCAGTGGACTCACTCACAAAAATCACTTCTGGGGATGAGGGTGAAGATTGGGTTTCCTTCCATGTTACTTACTGTTTGTCCCATAGTGGGGACAGTGGAGACAGAGTTTCTGTTGATCTCATTCCTAATCTTGTCCAAGAGAACACTTCAAAGGCTGGTCAAGATTATCACTGGTAATGAAGAAGGAGAGAATGTTCTCTGGACCTTTGCTCTGTCTCAATTTAAAAACATGCATTTAAATCACCATTTAAGTAAGGTGGAAGTTCAACAGGCCAACTGCTAACTCCTTTGGACTGAGGTCCTCTGCAGTAGCCAGACTACTAATGATAAAGGACCAAGTGCATCACAGAGAAACTCATATGCAAACATCACACCAATCACCAGATTTTCCCCATGATAAAGCAAAAGGCTCTAACCCCCACATGCCTGCACATGGCCTTATAGTCTTTTGCATGAAAAATCATTTTTCATTGACTTCATAAATGATAAACAAATTCAACTCTCAGCATCCAATGAGTTTTGCCTTGAGAAATACATGAGCCCCTAATGAGATATGGCTCTCGTTGAAATCTCATTGCCTTATTCTAACATAGACTTAATATGAAAGGACTAGCTTTTTTTTTGGGGGGGGCTGAACCAATTATGGAGCCACAACTATAAGTGGATGTTCTAAAGATGTTAAAAAGCATAGAACACTGAATTAAGCAGATGCTGGAAATTCTATCTGCTAACCTTCTTGTACAACAAATGCAGGTGAAGAGTGCTAAAATTGGAATCTAACAAAAATGATCTAGAAGCAAATTCTCTATTGGTGATGTAGGTGAGTTGCATTCTTCAGAAGGCAGGAACTGCTTGGATGAAGTCTCTCTTACTCCTGTGGACAGGAACTAACTAGGGACTAGCAAAAGGGTCACAGGAGAACAGGCAGAGGGAGAAAACATCCTGTTACTTACTGCATGGCAGGGGAAGAGTGCAGAATGATGATCAATCAAATACTACTTAGAAGAATGACTTTTACTAAATGTCTTTCATCACTGGACTTCAGTGGGAATAATTATATATATATATATACATATATATTTCAATATATATATATATTCAAGGATATATATCCTTGAATATATATTGAAATATATATAGTAAGTGATTTAAAGTTAGTGAAATATTTCAGTTAACACTACTACTAATATACACTATGTTACCTATATTTAATTGATATATATATATATATATATATATATATATATATATATATATATATATTTGTGAGTGGAAGACCAAGAAAGGAAGAAGTCTTTATATGGAGACACTTTTACCAAAATGATAAAATGATCAACTTCTCACCATAAAGTATCAGGGTGTCACTGAAAGAGAAGAGCATTTTCCTTCAGGAAACACAAACAGAAAGGGTAGAGTAATTACTCATCCACAAGAATCTAAATCAACCTGCGTATCACTTCCAGTAAAAAATGGTTTCCCAGTTTGGTATTCTATTGTTAAAAACGAGAGAGAGAGAGAGAGAGAGAGAGAGAGAGAGAGAGAGAGAGATCTTTCTTTCTTTCTGGAAACCTTGAATGAATATCTAAAATTTTATGACTAATAGAAAATATTTTGTCCAGAGTCATTTTTAAGATTCTTCAGCTGGAAGAGCCTGAATTCATAATAACTGCTGTGCACACATCTCAGTGGGCTTTCTGTTTCTCTTTGATACACACAGAACTAAGCAGTCAGCCCACGCAACTCCTCAGCTCTTTGTGCACACTTGATAAATAAGAAGAGAGATCACAGTAAAACCTGTAAAATCATGCTTTCTATTTTTAACTTAAGAAATCCATTGCTATCTGAAATTTTTCTTTCATGATTCAATAGTCAGGCATGATCTATGGAGATGCATGTAGGGATATATGTGTGTGTGTGTGTGTATGCAATTGGAGTTACAGTAATTATTCTTAGGTATAAACATGCCACTTAATCTAGCATGGCTAGAGATCTCATAACTGGATTAGCTGGATTTCTGCCTATAATCAAAAGAAGCCCAAACAAGTCCCACTTCAAAAAAAATGATACCAAGTACATTTCTTAAGCAAGGAAAAGAAGGTTTTTCAATGATTTCATTAATGAAAATTGTGCTATATTATATTAACAATGAGTTTATCAGTCACTGTATTATTCTAGAGAATGCACACATAGAACCACAAATAAAAGGAGGCATTTATTTATTCATGAATTCTAATATTTTTCCATACTATCTTATTAGCTTGCTAGCAACATTTGGAATAATATAAATATATTTGTACACTTACATAGAAACATATATATGTATATATAATCTTTTTAAGTTAAGAATGTTAACCTTCAAACAGGTGATAGATTAGAAAATAAAAAGAATAAAGGACACCTTTAGTGTGAGCATGGTAGAAAAGCCACTCCAGGAGATACTCTGCAAGAACTGAGAAAGAATAACAACGAAGCCTAAGTTATGGCAGAAGCAGCCTTTCTTATGAAGGCTGCATCTATGGTTAAAAGCACTGAGACATCTGGGAATACCTCAGAGGAAACTATGTGTATGTAATTTCAGCTACTTTTCTGGATAAAGCTAACTACCCAAAGTGAGGTTGAGAGAAAAGCCTTGTGCTGAGAAACCCCAAAGGACATTGAACAACACTGACACCAATCAGGTAAAGGAATCTGACAAGAGCTTTAAAAAAAAATTACTCCTATCCAAGACACCTGGCACTAGTAATCCATTCACAATCACTTTGGAAGCGTCGGGGCTCAGTTATCAGTAATAATAAACACTATATAATAAACACTAAATCCATTCCTCCACACAGCCAAGCAGTGGGTGTTATCCTAACTCAAATTGCAGAATAAT
Organism: Zapus hudsonius; assembly: GCA_004024765.1. Classification (NCBI taxonomy): domain Eukaryota; kingdom Metazoa; phylum Chordata; class Mammalia; order Rodentia; family Dipodidae; genus Zapus; species Zapus hudsonius. The sequence continues at coordinate 16,343 of PVHP010001881.1, read as the reverse complement.
GTGGCAGTCATTACTCAATCATCACTACATTCCTAATTAAACCCACAGAATTTTACAAAATGTCTATATAGAGCTTAACAGTTGCTTCTGTTTAGAGATTGAGTGGATATGCTTCTCTTTTTTCTGTTTATTTGTATGTATGTTTGCTTGTTTGTTTGTTTGCTTGAAGTAGGGTCTCACTCTAGCCCAGGCTGACCTGGAATTCACTATGTAGTCTCAGGCTGGCTTCAAACTCATGGCAATACTCCTAACTTTGCCTCCCAAGTGCTGGGATTAAAGGTGTGTGCCACCATGCCCAGCTTGGATATGCTTTTAAGAGTTCATTATGATTTGGATTAATTTAGAAGGGCTGATGCAGAGTAGAAGGAATTTTCAGTCATTGGTGACTTTGAGTCTTGGAGAATGAGGTAGAAAAGACTTGAGCCACTAATGACAAATGTGAGATAACACTTTTAAAAAAAGGCGGGAGAATAGAAAAACTACCACACACATTTTTTTTTGGCTTAATGTATCTTTGAAACTTGATTTTAAAGGAACTTTTTTATGAATAAATGATGAGTGGTCAGTGAATCTTTAGGAGAAAGTGCTTTGAATCCTGGGCCTTTCTTTGCCCATCAAGACAACTCCCTGTCCCAGTCATTAGCTACTTCCCACACTGAGTTGTTGGTCAAAGAGACCCTCGAGGTTCCCAAAACAAGACAGGCTTCTGTCAAAGCTCGTGAATACCCACCCCAGGCCAAAAGTAAGTACCTATTGCTGAAGAAACTACAGTAAGCCACTGCACTACACCAAGAGACCCTGCTAGATCCAGAATGGTAACCAGCTCCCAGAGGGTTGCATGTGTAGTGTTGGAAGGCGCTACATAAGCTGCCAAGGGAAACTGGTCAATGATATTTGGAAAAAGCAGAGATTACTGTTTTAAAATTCAAACTGATGTCACAAGAATGCAGAACACACTGCTTTATGACAGAGATCGCAAGTCAAGTAGTGATCACCTGTGCAATAGTGGTGCCAAACCCTGGGGTAACCAATGGCTTTCAAATTGGTTAAAATCCAGTCAGTGACAAGGAACCCTTCACTGGAATTGGGATCCAGGGCAAAATCTAATGGGGACCAAAAACCTGAGTACCAAGGGAAAATTCCCACCAGAGAGCTACAGAGAAGCTAAACCCAATAGAATCTTGCCAGATTAGCAATGTGTGTCTCATTTAACCTATACTGATCTCACTCTCCAAGGGAGATTCTGTTTGTATTTTTCAGAAGGCAGCAAGAGAGTGGTAGTCAACCCAATTCCACCAACAAGCCATGGATAATGGTTGACATCCCTGCAAGAGATAAACTACCCCTGGCCTATAGTATAGGAGCCAAATGAAACCTATGAGAAAGTGGCAGGATAAACAAGAGACCTATCACCACAGCAAGTCAGATAACCCAGGATAGGTCAGTGAGACAGACACCAGCTATATCCAACACAACCCGAAGCAGAAGTCCAGAGACACTTAAGATCTCAACAACAATAAAGCAGTCTTAAAACTCACCCACCATGACTAAGCGGAAGAGGGGGTGGAAAGAACATAAGAGTCATGGTGGAGGAAAATATCCAGAGACTGTCCCCCTCAAAAAATAAAATGTCTGCTGCTTTCACATTTCATAGCCCTCCTTCCCATGGACCATTCTAGCAATCTCACTGAGGAGGTGGATTGGGGGCAGGGAGAAGGGAAATGGAGGTACTCACACAAGACTTGTTCACACAGTGTTTCTAATTATTAACAAATTTTATAATTATTTTAAAAATTCAAAATTTTAATTTATTAGTTATAGAAGTCACATAAATATGTAAAGGATCCACTAAGGATAAATTTTAATGACTAATGCCATGTAAATTGTTCAAAATGTTTATAAAAATAAAATTTTATTTCATTTTTAAAAATATCCTTTGAATATATTTCTGCGTTTTTAATATGAAATTTATCATTCTTATATACAGCCGTTAACTGTTTTATCACCAAGTTTCACCTACCAATGTGTGGACCACTTGGTCTCCATAGAAATATCACCAATGCCCAACCTCTCTCTCATGAACTATCAATGTGTTTGTTCTTAAAACACCAAAAAAAAAAAAATGCAAGTAGCCTCAGAGGATAGGGATCCTTTTATCCTGCTCAACAATGAATTATTTCAATGTCCATTTCTCTGAAGACTTGATTGATCAAATAAATAAAACTACTGGACCGGGTGTCATTCTCTGACTATTGAAAGGATCCATTCTGATGTTGGGCTGCTTGCTACTGGAGGGGATTTGTCAAAGTCTCACTTTAGAGTTCAACCTTGTTGCTCTGAGTGCAAAGATAACCATCCAGTATATGAGGAATGAATGCTAGAGAGTGGACCGCCGGGGTATTCTAAGATAATTCATTTTTGTTTTAGTTATGAGCATATCCTGGTAAATATCCTTGTCGTAGTCAGTCACAGGTCGCTGGGATGAATCTTCAAACCAGGCACAATTTTGGGGAGGAAAGTATTTATTGAAGGAACAGACCCAGGGGAAGTTAAGGAAAGGTTGGCTCCCTTTCACAGATTCAAGCAGAGACAGAGAAACCCACCACCAGCACCTCAAGCAAGCAAGGACACGCCAAAAGTAGCAAACAAGAGGAACTCCAGGCTTGAGCTCAGACTGCTTTTTGCATATGTATAGCTAGAATTCCAGACCCACCCCAGAATCACCTTAGGGATGAACCCTAGGATCTGGCCAAGGTGACACACCTCCTCCAGCCAGAACTGGCTGGAGACAATTTATAATTATAATAAACTTTTGAGTCTATTGGGGGACATTATTCAAACTACCACAACCCTCATAGTAGAAATCACTTGACATTTTGAATATTGAAGACTCAAATTAATGTGTTTATTATTTTATGGCTATAGGAATTATGGTTTCTGCAAAATTAAATATACTTTTATCTTCCAGGGTGAATGAATAATTAAGATTAAATCATGTGTGTAGGTATTTTTTTAATGCACCAAGGTTTGCATCTTTATTTTGACCATGGTGTCTAGATATCATAGTTTTCATAAATAAATGTTCATTTTATAGCCCGTAAGTTTTTGTATGAAAACGGCCTTGAATTTGAGATGAAAATGTTTAATGATTAGAGAAAAAGCAAGAAAGAGAATAGTTTGTGGCTAATTTCTCTTGAACAATCCCAGTTAGGATGAGACATTTTCTATACAAGAGTTAAAAATATTGAGTATAGATTCATTTATTGTATCTGTAGTGAGGGTTAATGCAAAGGGCTGAACAGGTAACAACATCAAGTTGAACTTGTGTGTCTTCTAGTAGAAGGATAAAAGCTTTGACTCACCATTCTTTTGCTCCCTAGAATATCACCTTAGGTAATATAATTAACCTCTCTGCCTCTCAAGTTCCCATTTCTTAAATGGATATAGTTACCTGGATACATCTTAGATGGCGTATTAATTTGCTGAGAGTCCCATAACAAAATACTATAGGCTGCATGAATTACACAACACAGATTTATTTTTCTGATAGTTCTTTTTAAAATATAATTATTATGAATAATTATACACATTGTATGAGCAAATCTTCTGAATGTGTCCCTGTTTCCCTCCTCTCTGTCCCCTACCCCTGGGGTCCTTCCTCAGTGAGCATATTGGATCAGTTTAGGGGGTTATGAACTGCATCAGAGGTAGCCAGTTTTTTATTCTTTTTTTTTCCTTCCCCTTTTGTGTATTGTTGTTGAAGGGAGCAATGTCTCTGGATATTCTCCCCCACCATGGCTCTTACATTCTATCTGCCCCCTCTTCTGCTCAGTTCCCTTAGTCATAGTGGGTGAGTTTTGAGTCTGCTTTATTGTGGGGATCTTAAGTATCTCTGGATCTTTGCCCTGGGTTGTGTTGGGTATCCTTGGTGTCTGTCTCCATTGACCTTTCATGGCTTATCAGACTTGTTGTGGAGATTGGTCTCCTGTTTGTCTCCTCACTTTCTCATTGGTTTCATTTGGGCCCGGTGTGAAGGCTAGGTGTGGTTTGTCACCTACCAGGATGTCAGCCTTCATCCAATGACTTGTTGGTGGAATTGAGTTGTCCCTGTCTCTCTCAATGCCTTCTGAAAAATACAAATAGAATCTCCATCGGAGAGTGAGATCAATATAGGTTAAATGAGACAACATTGCTATTTTGGCTAGCTCCTAATCGGTATAGCCTCTCTGTAGCTTTCTGGTAGTGGGAATTTCCCCTAGAAGCCAAGATCTTGGTCTCCATAGGATTTTGCCATGGACCCCAGTTCCAGTTAAGGGTTCCTTTTCACTAATTGGATCTCTTAGCCAATCAGTAAACCATTGATTACCCTCATAGGTTTAGTGCCACTGTTGCACAGATGAGCATTTCTTGACTTGCTGGTCTCTTCCATATAGCCATGTGTTCAGCATTCTTGTGACAACTGTCTATACTGTATATCAGTGGTCTCTGCTTTCTCCACATATCATTGATCAATTTCCCCTGGCAGCTCATGCCACACCTTCCAGTGCTACACATGCTACCATCTAGGAGCTGGTTACCATTCTGGATCTAGCAGGATCTCTTGGTGTTGTTTGATGACACTTTGTGAGTTCTTTAGCAATAGGGTCTTACCTTAAGTCTGGAGCCGGTATTCAAGAGCTTTGACAGAATTCTATATTGCTGAAAGGCAATATAGTCTTAAGAAAGGCATCCACTAATTCCACAAAGCGTTCAGGAACTAGAACCAACATCTGGCATATCCCTAGATTAGGCAAGGGAAGAAAAGGAGGTGATCCTATGGGCCAGAAAACTTTCTGCTGTTAAAGAGATTCCCAAAGTTTGATTCTGCTCTGAGCCTTCAGTTCCGACATCCAGTGAAGAAGCAAAAGCCAATTAAGTTATTTCAAAGGGTTTTTGCTAAGAACTGATTGAGACAACAAATGCAGTAATATTTAGTACATAGAACATAGTAGGAACTGTACTGACTCCCGATTTTAATTCCCTTCCATGGCGGGCACCAGTCTATGCATCTTCACAACTGTCTTCATTAGAAGGTGACCTCTCAGCACCAGGGATGATCCTGGCCTTCCCACTAAATTTCCTTAATGCATCTCCCCTGCATTGGAGCAGGGTCCAGCAGATTGCCTTTCAGATACTGTCCAGTGTTGATATTCACCTTCCCCCCTTCTGACCCCCTTCCTCTGGCATGCAGATTGCTCTAATCAGCCCCAGTAAACCATGTGAACTCCATAAAGACAGCCCTTCAGGGAGCCTCCTGCTGCTATCCCACAAAGCTCTACAATTGCCAGGGTGGTTTTCTTTCTCTTTTTCCTTATTTTAAATACCCTACTTTTAAAGCTTTACATCTGCAGAGCCATGGAGAGGAGCCTGTGGAACACAGCACAGAGGGAGCCCGGGAGGAAAATAAGAGTGGGTGGTTTCCCACAAAGCATTCCCCTTGTCTCTCTGACACAGGCTTTTGTTGTTGTTGTTTTTCAGTGCAAATGGAAGTCCATTTGGGAGAGCCACACGTGCCTCTCCAAACTGTAAAATAATACTTCATGGTGGCGAGTCCTTGGGTTGAGGAACAGCTAGGCTAAGAGGAGAGAGATTAAATGGCAGTCCATTGTTACTGACAATATCACCTAGCAATGAATGCATAAAAGGAAATAAAGAATTTTAAGTATTGTGTGGAAGTGAAAGAAACTCATAGCATCCTTCTTGTCTGCGGCTTTTCCTAATGGAAACAAGCAGAAAAGAAATAGGGATTTGCCTGATTGATTTGTTTTCCCAAGGACAGAACCTCATACCACCAGTCCTTTCACACCACCTGAGGGGGAAATCCTATTTCCAAGTGTAAATTCACACTCACAATACTAAGAAAGACAAAACTGCAAAATACTCTGGCCATGAAATTTAACAGTTCACTCTGACCTCCAATGAGCCTGTAGAGTGCGTGGGGGAGTGGTGTGGAGCCCATTTTCACAGGTGGTAAAGTGGAAGTGAAGGGAATGGGTTTTTATATTCAGAGACTGGTCTTGATGGTCTTGAAATTCAACCTCAAAGGAAGATGTGGCTTATTATTGTCCTTTCCTTTCTGATGTTGGTCACTCCTGAATTCGTTTCCAAAAGAAAAAAAAAAGTCATTCTTCTTAGTCTATAGGGATGATATGACAGAATTCCTTGGGCTGGAGAGCTTGAACAGATGCCATGATTCCTCCTCTCTCTATAGAAAAGACCAGGGTATAGTCAGGGACCATTTAGGAGAGGGCTGTCTTCCTGGCTGGTAGATAGCTGTCTCATGGTTCTGATCTCACATGATGCTGAGGGTGAAGGTTATATAGCAGCCTTTCTTATTATGACATCATGAGGGATGGCTCTGTGACAGTTCAGGCAGCTCCATAGACCCCCTTCCCCTTGAGTGGGAGGTGTCTTTAGCCAGAGACCAAACCTAGATGTAAAGGCTGATTGGTCAGGTAAGTCTCTCTGACTTACCTAGTGGAAGTTTTAAAAGCTTTCCTAGAGCAAAGGCTAGTCTTTTCTTCCACATGGCATCCTTGAAGGAGGACTTTCATTTTCCGGGGGGGGGGGGGCTCAGGATTCTTTTCCACATAAACTATTCCCTCTCATGATGGGAGCCCTGTGATACCTCTTCTGCTTGTTTGACTGAGCAGCACAGATTTTATTAAAATCTCTCCCCATGTGTTCTCCCCACACTGGTGGTTGGAGAACTCTGTAACTCCCCATGTTTCCTTAAATAATAAAGCCTCCCACTATACCTTAATATCTGATCATCTATGATTTTAATTCTTTAACTTTGTAGACAAGAATTTGGCTACTCCTTAAATTTTGAGGTACATTGGAATTTTTGCTGGGCATTATCTAAATTCTAACCCTCAGCTCAGTCCTTACAGCTCCACCCTCATCACATCGTCTGTTTTTTCCCTTTCCAATGAAATGTAATGTTTAAGACACAAAGAGTCCTAGGTAATTTTATAAACTTAATGATATAATTATACATATAACATATTTCCCAGAATGCAGAATGTTCATTTGGCATAAGAACTAGATATTGTGAGATTAGAACACAGAAGCCCTAAAAAACTTACAAGAATAAGGTCAAGTAGTGAAGGGCTTAAATAAAGAGAGAAACATACTAAAAACTGACTTGCTCCATAACTTTGCCAAGGGCAAGCCATACAGTGACATCATTGGTTTTACATTGTCATACATGAAAGAATACAGCCCACAGGTTAGATGACTTATACCAGTTATTAATAATTAGACATATTAAAGAGACTCTCAAGAGAAATCACTACGAAGTTGCATTCCAAAGAGAAGCCAAGGAGACCAGAAAGTCTATGCTTCTTTTTTTCTCTTTATCTGAGGTAAAGTTAAAAAAGGATTTTTCCTCTGAAGTTAATGCCAAGCTATGATTGCTGTTCAGCTTCCATTCCATATTGAATGCTATTTATAAAAATATGCTGTCTGCATAATCTACATAGAGTTGGCAAAGTCCTGTCTCCTGCCTAACCTACTAAGATAAGAAGCAAGAAAGTTGAACCCATTTTTGGTTCAGAGCTAAGATCCATTTATGTTCAAGAGGATAATTGCAGTGTAAAATGAAATTGTATTTGCTCTGTTGTAAATAAAACCTGTGCATTAGCAATTTCTGTTATAATCAACCCAGATCATGGATTTTATAAATAGCCAATATTGTTTGCTAGGTAGCAAACCCTACTACATGAAGTTTTGCATCCTTTCCATATGCACACAGATTGTGCACGTTCTCAATGCAAATATGTTGTATGCTAGAATGAAGGCATTGTCTGGCTCTCTGGACTTGCTCAGAAATGATTTATTTCATTGTTAGACTTTCTAGGCTTGGTGTGGCACTAAACATTCTCATCACTGGATGAGTGGATGGGAGGAAGCATCAGTGGATGGACAGACAGACAGATGGATGGGTAGATAGATGGATAGACATGTAATATACTATTCTACTATATGCACATACAATAATTTAAATAACTGCACTTAGTTATTACCTAGTGTTAAATAGAAGACGTTGATAATCTTCAAAACTATAAAATTTTCATGAGTCCCATTACTAATCATGTGAATTTTGATATCCTAGTATTTGTAAGTTTTTATTTTCATAAAATCATTTATTATTAAGGGAATTGTTCATATGTCAAATATTGACGGCAAACCTGCCATGCTATTGGACTAGGGACTACCCTGACTTTGGGACAAGATGGTAGTCACTGGTTACATGGAAACTGAGCACACAATGTGTGTGGCCAGAACTTCAGGTGTAAAATGCATTCTAGTTCTCCAAGATATAGTGCAAAAATAATATACATAAAAATTTCACCCATTATTTTGGTGCTAATTACATGTTGAAATACCATTTCAGATATATAAAATAATTAAATATACTTTCAAAATTAATTTTAACTTCTTTTGTACTTTTTTAATATGACTGCTAGAAAAGTTAAAAATACACCTGTTGCTGACATTTGGAGTTTTCTTTAATTTTTCTGGGTAGGGCTTATATACTTATATATCTCAATAAACTCTAATAGATATTATGAAATGCAAATCCCTTTCACTCATAATACATAGCCTTATGGTCCAAGTCATTGATAACTTGAGGACTCCTACATGTCCTTAGGGAGTCATGGAGTATGGCAAAATAAAATTTTAGCAAGAAAAAAACTTCTTTTAAATCTAGTAAGCACTAACCATGTAGCCTGATAGTTTATTGTGATTTTGATATTATACACAATATTGTGGCCACTTTATTTTTCTTCTCTTCCTTTCTCTATCCCAAAAGAAAGAATAAGTAGGTACTAATCAAATGCAGCATTCTAAAACAGGTCTTTTTAGTGTAGCTTAAAAACATAGAATTTGAGGCTGTGGAGCTTCCTCAGTGGATAAAGTGCTTAGAGTGTAGGCATCAGTACATGTGATTGGATCCACAGCACCCATTAAAAGCTGACTATGGTGAGGCACACCCATAATCCCAGTCAGTGCTGGGGAAGCAGAGACAGGAAGATGCTTGGGGATTGTTGGCTATCTTGTGTTGCTGAATCAGCAAGCTCCAGGTTAAACTGAGAGACCATGTCTCAAAAATAAAAAAATTTAATAAGGTTGAGAAAGACTCCTCATGACAACCTCTAATCCACACACACATGCACTCATGTACATTAATACTACACAAATATGCATACATAGCTGAACATACACATATGAACACTGAATACTCAGGTACACATACCACACACACATGCATGTACACCTGAATATACATATATGAACACTCATGTACACACATACATGTGTGAAAAACAGAAAATTTTGTAGTGCAAATATGGATTTGGTAATATTGAGAATAAAATCATAAAATATACTCCACAGGGAAAGAGCCAATTTCAGCAAACACATGTGCCCACATGGCCAAAACATTGTATATAATATCAGAATCCCAATAAATATAAGGTTTTCATGGGAAGATGATTCCAGAATTTAACTTTATTCTAGAATATTTTTCTTTCCTACTGAGCTTAAGGATGTTATCTACCTCATTTTCTCCCTATTTTAGTTACCTTCCTTGTTGCTGTGACAACATTCCTGACCAAATCAACTTAAGGAAGGAAAAGAGAATTTTTGTCTCACAGTTTTAGGGGATATAGTCCATCATGACAGGATGTCATAGCAACAGAAGTTTGAGGTGCCTGATCATATTACTTCTGCAATAAGGATGGAGAGAGAAAAAGAAAGGGGGGGGAATACTGATGTTCCACTGGCTTGCTCATTGTGTTGTTGCTGTGTTTGTTTGTTTGTTTGTTTGTTTTTATTCCAGTCCAACCAGGTACCCCAACCTGTGGGGTACACAATGTAGTACTGCCCCCATTCAGTGTGAGCCTTGCTTTCTTAGTAAAAACTCTATGGAAACACCCTCCTCCTGAGCCTACTTCTCTCTCCTTGCAAAGTAATTTTCAGCCTGCTTTCCCTCTAATCAGACCCATGACTACCTTCTGACTCTCCAGCCCAACTCCAGTAGAATACTGTTGAACTCACTGGTTTGCATTTTGCAGCAACTACAGGGCTGAGATGTACTAAGTATCTGAGGTCTGTGTGTCACTAAGTTCAAAGACATGCCCCATGGTTTTTATTCCATTTCATTCACTCAACAATTCTAGTTGCTGAGACAAAGAAGCAAGCAAAGCAAACCCCTTTCTTCATGGAATTTACATTTTAACCTTGAGTGTTCCGCAATAAACAAGACATATATAATTAGAATACTGAGAATCTCAAATGATGATAAGCACTAAGGAGAAAAATAAGGCAGAATTATGGAATGGAGAGTTGGGCATCTTACATGTTAAGACTGTTGTAGAAATTTCCCATGACAAACAGGCAAAACCTTAACAGCAAGAGGAGAATGGAGTTTCATTTATTTTTATTAGGAATTTAGGAATTTACGCCAATGGGCCAAGCAATGATGAAGCATTGGCCCCAAGGTTCAGTTACAAAGGGTTTTTATAGTAGGGCACAGAGATGTGTATGTGACATTAGGCATGTAAATTAACAAGCACAAGGAAGCAGATGCCTATACCTAGCAACTTACACCTTTACGATGGGTTCAGAAGAGGCTCAGATAATCCTCCCCAGGTATTCTCCAGCCTCATCTTTTTCCTAACTTCCTCATCACAGTTAAAGTAAATATTTTTTTGTCTCAGTGAACTTCAAAGCTCTGGTAGTTTCTCACCTCATGCTATGTGACTGGCCATCTGTGGCCTATAGAACAAATAAGGCGGGGTGACAGTAAGTTCATGCTCATTTTGCTATAATAACACAGAAGAATTGGGGTAATATCACTGAGATAGTAGCAGTTCCTGGTCATTCATTCCTTTTGAGGCCTAGTTAAGGAGTGATACAATCTCAAGATTAAAGTCCGAAGGGAAAAATCTAAACCATGGGTCCTAATTCTAGCATTTACCAAAGGGCTCTAAACACACCAACATGCCCAGCCAACATCGCTGCTGTTCATTCCCTGGAATTCCCTGGAGGACTTCCTCAGCTGGAGAAGTTATTATCAGGGCAAGATTTTTAGAATTGCTAGATTTCAAGGTATAATAGCTCTAAAATCACACCCTCACCCTCTGGTATCACTTTTCTCTCCATCTCCCCTGGTTCCCTTGGAGAAAGGAAAGAGCAAATTCCACTATAAAATTGCAAATTAGGACTTTTACAGCTGGACCTGGGTGTTCTGTTCAGTGAAGATCCAAAAAGATAGTTCTATGCAATTTTAGATAATCATTTTCTTGTATGTATCATTAACTACTATGTTTCAGGAATTTTTTTTAAGAACATGTGCATGTAGTGTGTTGTAACTTTCTCAATTTTTAAATTTTTTTATTTATTCATTTTCAAGCAGAGAGAGAGAGAGAGAGAGAGAGAGAGAGAGAGAGAGAGCACACCAGGGCCACCACCTTGTGGGTCTGGCTTATGTGGGTACTGGGGAATTGAACCAGGGGTCTTAGGCACTGGAGGCAAGTGCCTTAACTGCTGAGCCATCTCTCCAGCCCAAACTTTCCCAATTATTCTTTGTTTACAATGACTTTTTATATAAATAAAGCCTAAAGCCCAAGGAATAAAGTAATTTAGTTCTACAAAGGGCAGATCCAAGACCCACAGCCAGGCAGGCTGACTGCAGAGCATCTGGGCTACCAACTATGCTCTGTCAGAGAATACAGCAAGGGGCTGATTTAAAGGGGAAAATTTCTCATTGGGTAAAATTACTCATGCACACCTGTGGCCTTTCCCTTCTTTGTTTTATTTTCCTCTTCTCTTCCTTTCCTTCTATTTCCTTTCTGTAATAGGTCTGGACCTCATAGATGTACCCTACACTCCTATCATGTTCTTGCAGCTCCCCTTCTTATTCTCCATATAGCAATAGCTACTTCTCTGTGTGGCCAAGAACAAAAATAAAGGAAGAGAACCTAAGGATGTCTTCATTGTATCCCTTCTCAACACCACATCCTTTTAAAATCTGGAGAATGCCAGTGTTACCCAGAAAAAATCGCAGCTTTTATCACTAATCCCAGATGTGCAAGGCATAGAATCTATTAGGAAAGAAAGTGCCTAAGGGGGAGTGTCTAGGTCATTGGGAGAGAAAGACTTAACCTTCCCAATTTACACTCAGTGCTCTTTGTCTTCCTGGAAGGCATCCCATCTGGTCTGCAGTAGAGGGTCAGAGATGGGATCCTAGATAGGTATGAAGGAAGAAGAGAGATCTGAAAAACTCACTGGTTGTGGGGTGGAATTCCTACATTGTACACGGTCACTCATGGGTCAAAACACCCTGCAATTGTATATTTTATAAGGGAGTGTAATGGGGACTTGGCACAGCGGTGGAATACCTGAGATTTTACCACTGCATTTCCCCCTGAGTTCGTGTCCTCTAATGCCAAAAGAATTAGACACTTTGAACAGAATCATTTTTCTCATCACACGTTTATTCTAGATTAAAATTAGTTAAGGCAAGGGGGAATTGGATAGGGAAGCAGCCCAGTCACCACGTGGTCTATGAGGTTTACAAATCATCATCAAAAGTGCACAGAATCACCCAAAAAGTGAAAAAAAAAATGAAATAGCACACATGTTAAAGGGAAAATTCCCTCCCCCCCCCCTCTGATCCCAGTAATGCGATCAGAGAGGGGAAGGGGCTCAACTCACCAGCCTGGTCTGCACACCTCCAGCCCAGCAGTCAGGACAAGAAAAAAGCAAGTGTCCCAAGTTCGAGTCAGGACTTTTAAAGATTTCTTTGCTGGGGGGATTGGCAAGGCTCTGGCCTAGGAGTGTCCTTGATAACATGGCATGAGGTCACTGTCTGAGGCCATGCCCTATCTACCTGTGGGAGGGGTCTTTCTCCTAATCCCTCTCAGGAGCATTCTATAGAATATGTATGCTGGGAACCTAGAAGGATACAAAGATTACAAAACTCAACCCTGACCTTCTCATCGTTTAGACAATTGTCTTAAAAATAACATTCTCATTTGTTGATGTTTGGGAGAGGTGAATTGAAAGGGGATTTAAGTGGACATGTATCAAACTTCCAACTTGGCTCAGCAGGCATGGGTATTGCTCAACTCTGAGAGCTGGACACACTGAATCTCTCTCTCTCTCTCTCTCTCTCTCTCTCTCTCTCTCTCTCTCTCTCTCTCTCTCTTTCTCTCTCCCTCAGTGTGTGTGTGTTTCATTAAAATGTGCAAGCAGAATATAACATAATGTTAGCATATCTTATTTGAATTAAAAAAAAATTTTCTCTCTCCTATCCTTTGCCCTCTACCTTTTGCCTCCGTGGCTTCTGTGTGAAATATGAACCACTTCCAAGCAAGTTAAACTTGAAGACCTACTTAGTTGCTCAGGCTCATTACCAAGGATTTAAAACCACTCTATTCATTCGACAACAATGGTTTCCATGGCAATGACTGCAACACATGACATCCCCTGCAGCTCTGCTTAAAAATGCGCTCACAGAAATGGCTGCACATCCCCACATTCTCTAGGAAAAAGCCAGGCAGTTCCTCTCCGCTGGTTCTGAGCTGAAGAAATTCATAACAAAAAATAAAAATACATCAGGCCATAGTTTTGATTTCTTTGTGCAGTATTGATTTTCTCCCTTTTTATTTCAACCCATTATACCCTGTGAAGTTAAGATTTCTTGGTACAAATCACTTGAATTGCATTTATATGAAAATGGCCAGGGACAAAGACAAGAGGGTTTGTAATAATTTCCGTCACCTTTTCATTACACTCTGATCCCTTAATTATTAAACCTTGCTCTGTATCCTAGTTCTAAGACTAGTAATTTCTGTTAGCAGAATATGTAATGTATAAATATACAGATGTGGCTATGTACACGTACACACAACATATACACTTTCCCTCTAAAGAATGACATCAATTCTGAGAATAAATGCCAAAGTAAAAAAGCTAGACCCAGGCATTAACCCTAGCATAAATGGTAATGTGTGTAGCACTCATGTATTCATACATACACATATGTAAATATATAATAAAAATATATTATAGTAATGAAACTATTTCCGTGAGGAATAACTAGCAAAAACACAAAAACCACAAATTTCCTTTGATTGAGCAATTCTGCAATGTGCCAGGCACTCTGGTAGGCACTTTATACTAACCCTTTCAAAAACATCCTGTAAGGTCAGAATTTTCACCTTTCTGAAAATTAAGAAATGCATGTTCAAAGTGATGAAGAAATGTGCCCTTGACCATACAGCCAATTGGGTCAGAATTGGATTTTTTAAACCCAAATTGCCCTGGCAGCTCTATGGCCCATGCTCTGTAATTAATTGATAAAGAGGCTTATTTCATAGTTCAAGTTTGAGAGAACGCAGAGTGGAATGAGGTATTCAGTCAAGTGGCCCAGGTTATTATCTGAGCACTTGAAGTCCCTATGTACTAGCTTGGATAATCCTAAATAGTCCCTCTCCCTCATTTTTCTAGGAAATATTAATAGCAATGTTGACCTGCTTCCCTGGGCTAGGAAACAAGAGACTGAAAATAAACAAGAGGTGAGAGCTATGAAATGCTGTCCAGTGACTATGGTGTTCATAAACCCACAGGAACAGACAAGTGCAAGGAGAAGACAGAGAGGAAACAATCAGGACATAATACTTGAAAATGAATTAGGGAGAGGGGCTCAGCCAAAGAGAATGAATGCAATAATCCAATTGCCCTCATTCTGTCTGGCCTTCAGCAGAAGTATTGAATGAGAAACAGTTATAATTTCTGCAAGACCTGGCAGAAGAGGTGCAAACACTCCTCTAACCATCCGAAAATTATCTGGGTCACTCCTGGCTGTTTGGGGGCTAAAAATACATAAAATCCTAGAAGACTTTATGTGTGTATATTCATTTCTCTGCTAGGAAGAATTGTGGATTTACAGGTTTCCTTTTAATAAGCACGGTAGTAATGCAAATATCCATTATCTACAGCCTGGGAGCCCGTTTGTGTAATCATTAAATAAGAAGCTACATTAGCTTCATATTAAGGTAATAGCTATGCTTATCTAATTTTGCATTTACTTTACTTTACCTTACTGATGTACGATACCTTTAATTAACGGTCAGCAATTAGTGAGGCAGTTAAGGTTACTGTACTTGACTTTAGGTTTTAGTTAACAGAAATTAAACATGGTTATAACTTGGCATCAGTTTCTCCTTTGCTGCACTTGGAAGGTATGCAAAAGAGATTTGGAAACAACACAGAAATCTGTCCCGATACATATTCACCCATACAATAACTTTCGTATGGTCCTTATCATCAAGGAACTCAGAGTCTTAGGGATAACCATATTGGCTTTCATAGACTTCATTTAAAAAGAAGTCCCAGGGGAATATGTGAGCTATACTCTATATAGATGTGATCAAAATGAGGCCCAAGGTCTTGAGTGTTTTCATGGCTTTCCATTCATTTAGAGAGCAGCCACACAAGAGGAGACACACACAAATGTGTCCTAATTGCCATGGCTCTTGTAAGGTCATTCCATGGCAATACATGATAGGGACTCTTGGGAATTTGAAATATTAGAAAAAGAAGATCAAGAAACCACACATTTAAAGCCTTCCGGTGGCCGTCTTTTACATAAATAAATTGTGGCTGAAATCCCTGTGATATCCATAAAGACTTTAGATTGTTTTTCTAAGGCTATTACTTGGGCAAGTTACCTTTCAAAAATTATACTCTTGAGAATTGCTTTAGGTTCTGGGTAATAAGCAGCTCACCGAAAATGGGTCCCTTCTATAAGCCCCATTTAAATGGTTAGATATTTCTCTGACTATACATCTATAATCAAAGAACATACATGACATTTTGGTATACAGAGATATGCATATTTAACTCTCTCTATATACATAAATATTCAAATTTAAATCTTAACCTAATCTGCCACTAAGATAAAAGCAAAGAGGATCGTTATGCATAAAAGGATAGTGTTCATTTAAGAAAAGAAAGTCTTAAAGATGAAAGGGTAAAAATTTTAAATAGATTTATTCTAAAGAATTAATAGATGCAAATAGATTCAGGGAGTATACTAAACAATCTCTTGCTAAGTCAATTTTAGTGATAAGAACCAGAGAAGGAAAATAAAGGAAGGAGTTCATTTAAAAAAGAGAGCGAACAGTGTTCCATTTGCTGCAACAAACAGAGGAAAAGTAGACTGACTTTAAAATACAGTAGAAATTGGTTTCAATCCTAATTTGCCATGAATAGCTTGCTTAAACTTC